>JAUKNK010000402.1:917500-1205000 GCA_030765055.1 Mantis religiosa
CTACCGAGGCGGGCTAAATTAGAGATGACACTGCATTCTAAGGAAACTTCTAACTGCAGAAAACAAGCTGCCAAATTAATATGTGAAAAGGTATTGAGGGAGTCAGAAACAAATACCTGGTGTTCATAAGAGCCTGGTCACAGCTGTTATGATATATGCGATTAGTATGCCTCTCACCAAGTTCGAGTTCAATCACAAAGTGGATGATGAGCAATTACGTCTTCCACCAATACTGAGAAACCATATTTTCTAATTCAGTATGAGAAAGGTCATGGGATGGAGATAAATAAATATTAGAAACAGTAAATCAGATGGATGACAGTTCAATCCTTATGAGAGTGACTGTAAGTCAGACTGCAAAAATACAAATTCCACAATATATCACCTCTGAGGAGCATCACAGTGACCCCGTGTGCAGCAATACTGTTTCTGAGTAAAGTGACACCTTAGTGGGAATATACCAACTGATTTTAAAGCAGTCCAGCAGATAGAGCTTAAGTATCTTGTAAATATATGATCAAAAGCATGTTCTTCTTGAGTAAATATTCAAACTCTGGTTGATGTATTCTAATTCCATGTACAGGGTTATTCAAAAAGAAGGAACAAGTTTCAAACAATTTCTTCGAAACTACAAAAGACAGAAGCACAATTTTGATGTTTCTGGAAAGAGAAAAGTTCTATTTTAATTTTTTATGCATTCAATATGAGCACCACAACAAATTTAAAAATTGTTCATTTCTTGTCACACACTAATCAGCTGGTCTCTATCGAATTTACAGCTTCAACAATTCAATGTCACAGACTTGCAAGTGTCATACATAACCCCACAGGTAAAGTCCCAAGGTGTGAGGTCTGAAGACCTGGGAGTTCAGTTTGATTGCTTCAGGTGCAGACAGTATTTTAGAACTTTCCATACAGGTGGTTGAGGAATGTTCAGTTCCTTGTTTGGTCGTGCTGTGAATTTTTTTGGGCTCCTTTCACCAACTGTAGTAATATATTCAACATTTTCATTCAATGTGGTGGATATTCTGTGCTTTTTTGTTTGCAGATGCTACCATCTTCTACAAATTTTCAATGCCAATGGTAAATCTGCTTATGCTGAGGCAGTTATTTATTAAACAGATGGTGAAATGCATGTTGAATCCCAATAATGGACTTGTTTGGTTAATTGCAACACACAAAATGCTTTTTTCTGTTGTGTCTCCATTTTACTACAATCAAAATGGCAAGCAATAACGCAAATGTGGCCGTGATTGGAACTTCTACTAGGACTATTAAAATTTTAAACTTTTGTTGTCCAGAAACATTGGCATTATGATCCTACTTTTTGTAATTTGGAAGAAAAAATATCTGAAATCTGTTCCTTCTTTTTGAATAGCTCTGTATATTCCACTAGAGAACAGTCGTGATAACTATAATGAGAAATTATCAAAACATAACCCTATATTACAATGACTTCAGTGGTGGTCGAATCAATTTACCCTTTATCCTGGTATAGGGTTAATACCTTTTACTACAGATTTAACCTACCTCTTTTTCACTGCCATTCTAGCAGTGTGGGCAGGATCTTCCTGTACCATCTCCTCTAATGAGGACTACCTTTAAATTTTGGTTTGAGAACCTTGAACCAACTGGAAAGAGATCTATGAAAATGATCAACAATGATCAGAGTCCTCTACAGAAGATTCATAAAAAGATCTTTGAGGAGATACTTGTGGACTTTTCTTTCCCTTTGCAGTTTTTGGAGGTTTTATTATTTCCTTTCTGGAAATCTGTTCTATCATAGCTGGTCTTGAACTTCATTGGTGAGACATCATATATTACAGGTTTTATATTCTTAATGGTTGACGTTGATGGTTTTGCTGATTTTACTGCAGTAGTATTCTGAGAAACTTGTTTGGCAGGTGATGTCACAGACGTGAATGAAGTTTTCACTGGAGGCACTGGAGAAGATTTCTGAAATCTTGTCTTGTATGAAATAGTGGTCCCAATTAGCGATGGGAAAAATCAAATCCTTTTGAGAATCAAATACACATCCAAATACTTTGATGAATAGGAACCTTTATTCAAATACAAGTTCTCGGATACTACAAAGGAGAAAATTTGCTTGTATTCACTGCAAGTTCTTGAACAGTCACATGCTGCTAATCGAGAAAACTAGCTTGTATTTGAAAAGAAGTTCTCAGATACTACAAATGAAAACATTTTCATGTATTTGAATACAAGTCCTCAGATACTTTTAAATGCTGCTGATGGAGACACCTGTTTGTATTCGGAAAAAAGTTTTCAAATACTACAAACAAAAACATCTGCTTGTATTCGAAAGTAAGTTCTCTGATACTACAGTCACATACTGCCAACCGAGACAAATGTAAAAATAATGTATGGAGAATATAACAACGGTTAATATCAAAATGTTGAGTGCACTCATATGTTTCTATTTAAGACTTTATCGTGATTTCAGTTTCACCTGTAACAAAAGATGAGAGTCAGATTGACTCTGCATTGTTAGATACTCATTGCTTTCACATTCTCTTTCTTCTGTTAACCACACCATACTCTGAGTACCTTCAAACTAATCTTTCGTCAGTCTGCAAGTGCAATGTCGAGACCACACATCTGTTTCTTTGTCACTTATTTGTCTCTGAATTTAGTGATGAACATTACGGAGTCAGCTTGACTCTACATCTGTGTTAGTGTGAGACAAAATTGGTAAGCTTCTTTCAATTTATATACTTGGGAAAAGTTTTTGTTTATATTGTCGCGGCTGCGGCGATGCACACAAAAGGCTCGGTGCAGAGAGATAAGGGACAGATAGTGCCGGGCAGAGATTAACAGCTTGCCTAAGCAGACAAAGACAGCGGGGAGATAAAAGGCATGCTAAAACAGATAAAGTGAGGTAAATGGAACATTCTAGTGACATCCTAATTGATAGAGAACAGTCAATTTCTTGTTTGTTACAGAATATTCCAGAAATATTTAGTGATATGAGTAGTGGTGCATATATAAGAGGCGACATGCCAGCGGAGCAGTCGTAAGCAGAGTAAATGGAGTCGAAAACAGGAGTTGTAGTTGTTGTTGTAAACAGTGGAAGTTGAGGAAGCTCTTTGTTGTGGTCAACGACCTTGGTAGATTGTAATTGTGTATGTGACGTAATTCTGCTACTGTAAGTGTACTTCTATGGAAATAAAGAACGTTTTGAATTTCTGCAACTTGGACTTTTAATTCTATGAACCCACAAAGTCACAGTATTATACCAGGTGAGTCAGCTGCCCCTTATTCTCAAGTTTTATGCAATCCGCATTTTACACTCCAACAAGAAAACATCGAACCCATTACAAGGTTCTACCCGCATATTTAACAACGATGTTAACCACTCAATGAAATTAGTACTAATATAATGTTATTGTATTGCCTGTAATATATTTGTAATTAGACAGCTGACGTTTGCACGGCTGCAAAGGTTCACTGGAACCAGCGAATACTATACGTTAGAATGTTTATTTCACACATTACTAGGTAGCTCAGTTGAAACCAGTGCAAAACTGTGATGTCATCTGTCTGCAGTAGTTGTTTGAATCCTCTGTATAGGTATAACTAATTTTATTTACCATGTAATACTCACAATTGGCAATTATTATTCTGAAAACTGTTATTTTTAGTTTTGTTATTTTTTTCATTGAACGTCAGACTATGCAACTTATTAAAAGATCCTGCCTTACTTCAGAAATTAAGAAGGTGGTATCACCTTCCAGGCCTCCTAGAATGTATGGACTTCCGAAGATCCACAAACCGGACGTTCCTTTACATCCCATTGTGGACGCCAGGAGCAGCCCTACATATCGGCTGGCATGTCACCTGGCTGATCTGTTACAACCTCTGGTAGGGGATTGCCCACATCATGTGAGTAGCTCCACAGTTTATACATACACTTAAGAACATTACCATTGGCCTTTCTGATCTTCTTGTCAGCTTCGACGTGGTTTCTCTATTTACAAGAGTACCACTTCAGGAAGCAATCCAACTTTTGAAGGAGCATTTTCCGGCTGATATCATTTCACATTTCTTGCAGCATTATCTTGAAAGTGTTTTATTTTTTAATTCTGCAGATCAGTTCTTACAAGCTGTGTCTTTATTTTCCATAGGACTAAAATGAAACTTGCTAATTTTTTAGATCAAATTTTTTTAAGACCTCCTTGAAGTGCACTGGTTATTCCCCTTGTAAACTTGCTGCTTTCAGACAACTGATCAAAATATTGCTCTTGGGATAACCTTTTTAATAACAGCCTCCTGCTCTTTATTTCATTTCTAATTGTCAGGAAGAGAATTTAGGTATTCACTGCAGATATGGTGTTACACAAGTGTATTTAATATAACGTTCAATTTATTTTTCCAGAAACCAAAATGTGGTTCAAGCTCTTTTTGTGATCGAATGAGTGTCAGTGTACAGTCTGCCCATGACAAGAAGGCAAGATAGAGGAATGTGTAGCATAATCACTTTTGCAGTCCGCACAGTGTTAAAGCTAGCTTTCCGAGTATGACAAGGATGATAGATTTGTTTAAAATATGTGTTATCACATAACGCACCAACACATGATATCTATCACTGTATTTACTGCAAACAGCATTAGATCTAGCAACATGGGTGACTCATATGCACTCTCACACACTCATTTCCTAGTAAACAGATCCACTAACAGAGCAGACAATCAGTTCAAACCCCTCTCCCCTTCATTTCTATTGCCTTCTTGTTCTGGGCATAGAGTAAGTCAGGGGGGAGAATCTTCTCTTTCAAAGGCTGAATGGGAATTACAAGTGGCATGCAGAGAAAGATGACAGCAGACATTAAAAACTTCGAAGACGACAGTGTTGGGCAATTTTGACATGTAACGAACATCACCTCTGCCTCTTCTTACCACTAATGTTTACTTTTAAAGGAGAAAATTCTGGGTGTACAATCTATGAGTGCATGATTGGGAACATGATTTAGGACTCGCATATTTGTCAGGGGGAACACACTGCTCAGAGGTGCACTAATGAAATGGGATCATGTTTGTTACATTACCAAAAATTCAAAAGCTGACCATTTAGTAACATTTCTGACAAGTATAGGGAACAAAACAGGAACCAACATATAGCTTCTCTCTGAGCCTGTCTTGTCAACCACACTCAGTTTAAGATAATAGATAAAAAATTTCTAGAATTAGATCATTCTTTCCTCCAGAGACTTCAGCACTGAAATAGCACTGAATCTGCTAAATGCAGGGACCCGGACCTGGACCCAGACCAGGACCAGGACCAGGACCAGTCAAACCTTCTGATTTTACAGAAAATACAAAATGTAAATTTTCTATGCACAAGGGAACTGTAATTGGTGAAAAGGTGCAATGGTTGACAATCAAATGGATGAGATTTTATGTATCTGAACCCATGAAAATTAAATTCTGCTGTTCTCTAAATGAAATAGAATAGCTGGAAAATGATTGACATTTCACCAGTGAAAAGGGGCAGAAACTTTGTGAAAGTACAGCTACTGTTCAATCCCCATGGTCTCCGCCACCAGCTTACTTAAAAAAAGTGAAAGTAAACATGAAGACCTGTGTACCTTTATTCCACAAGTTTCACATCAGTTTTTCCAGAATCTGGAGGCAGAAAACTAAGCAGCAGGAGGGAGTTTGGAGATGGCCCATCAAAATTTTTCCTATTTTGACTAAAATATAAGAGCCGTAGTGAGCCAACTCCATGATTCTGAAATATGTTGAATTTTGCACTATTATTTTTAGTATAAGATATCTGTTTCTTGGTTTCATGTTACAGGGATATTTTCATCAATGTCTACTTTATGTCAAAATATAAACACTAATACGCATCCAATAAATTATTTAATGTACTGTGCTTTACATCAATTTTTCTCAGTTCCAATCAAGTGGCATTTGGCCCACTCTGACTCTCAACCTGTCAACTGAGGGTATGTTGCTGATGCAGAAGGTCCATCAGGCTGTTTTTGGCATAAATTTCAAAATTGTGAGAATGGCATATTTCTGCATCAGTAAAAACATAGATTTTAATTCCATATGTTTGATGTAAAATATCAGGATTAAGTCTAGTGTGTCATCTGTAAAAAGATAACTTCAATCTATAGCTGTGCTAACAACTTAAACTTGACCCTCAACTCCAAGCAAATGAGTAAGCAAATTCTGTCAGCTAGTTTTGCAAGGCTGTAGATGTTTCATTTCTTTTCCTTTTAGTGATCCTATCTTTTTCAATAAACTAAAGATTAACAGCCGTGGTATTAAAAGTCTTCATCTGTGTCATTCTGAGGGCAATGTGAATCCTCATCACAGACTTCTCTCATAGCTTCACTATCTGTTATTTTCATTATCAAAGAAATCTCCATTATCATCATGTTTATAACAGTATTGCCAGGGCTTTCTGTAAAACCTTAGGGTTATGTTTGTTTCTTTCTTTGACATATGTACATAAACACATCTCTGATAGAAACAAAAGCTAAACAATGAGGTACATGAGCAGGAGCAATACATCTCATAAGATACCTCTACTTGATAATGAACAGAAGTGTTAATAAAGTAGTGTTACAATGCTTTTAGGAAGCTATAATGAGCTGCAGTCACTCTGCATAAATGGTTGCAATTGTTATGTTGAAAAACGACAAAAAAGTATCTTTCACATACACTGCAACGACTGGAAAACTATAAAAATCAATCAAAGTTGTCACTGTTGTTATTTTGATGACAAACAAATACTCCGATGACATGTGATTGGAAAGATAAAAAAAAAACAGTCATGCTCACCTCCTCTGATTCATTTACTGGAACTAGTTGTGGAACCAAATCACTATGTTGCTTAATTTTGGGGCGAACATTTTCAGAAGCTTTCTGTAAATAAAGTGAATAAACAAATTAATACATTTTGCAGGAACAACCTTCATAAAATAAGACCTGAAACTTTCCTGGCCACTAATACATTCAAGATATTCTCGGATTCAAGGCAGGTGAAAAGACAATTAGAAACCAATGTTTTAGTAGCGTACATCGCTCCCATAATCTATGAATAAATAAGAAATGTTAATACACATTTTCCAAAATGTTGGTTTTCTAATCATCTTTTCACCTGGCTTGTATCCCAAGAATATCTTGAACCTTCATAAAGTTTACAACCAATGTTAATTATATATTGCTCCCATGTCATGTATTCCATTGTTTTAACAATAGGGGAGAAACCTTCGAACATGTAATATAAGAAAATTTTCAGTTTGAAGGTTCACTAATGCACTTGTGCAAACACACCACAGCAAAAGGTACTGGTTAGCCATACTGCCTTTTGTATTTCAGCCACCATGCACAACATTTGTAACAACCATAACCAAACTTCTGCAAAAATCTCTAGACATGTGCATATGAATTGTATAGTAGGTAACATGTGGAACTAATTAGCAGTGATAATTGTTTAAAAACCCTAACCATGCTTGCTTGTGTATAAATAAACATGGTCAAATTTGGAAAAAAGTTACAATTTGGACAAACCCTTCTGAATACAAGCAATCATACGACCTAGCAATAATGGGTAGGAGAATTATGTGTGAGCTTGTGGGCTGTATCTGACTGTTTCAATTACTGTCCTAAGCTATGCATGATCTCCAATGGTATTAAATTCATAAAATTGGCAAAATATAAAATTGGAGGTATAGAGCTTAAATTTAGAGTGATAAGTTAAAAGATTAGTGTTAAGTGAATAAAGCTAATCATTGTAATTTAGTGACAGCAAGACAGTTACATGTGTTAAGTGAAGTAAAAACGATAATTTGGCTGCACTACATTCTTCAAGATGGCTACATATGCAAAAGACCAAACTCTACACTCTATGGTGCAAAAGTTCAATGCTGTGCTAATGCCTACTGGACAACTGTTGCATCCCCCAACTACCTCCAGAATGGGATAATGTGTGGGGTGCCATACTAGACAATGGGTCTTGGTTAGTGTCATGACTCCCTCCCAGCTGGTGAGTGCTGTATTCACAAACTGGAGCCGCTACTTTACACTCAAGTAGCTTATCAAGTGCCCCTCCCCAGTGCCTTCATGAAGCCAAAGTGCATCCGGACCAAGTCTCAGGGAGAGAAAATCCCCAGTAATTGAACACGGGCTTCCCGCTAATGCCCAGTGTATTACCACTGCACTAAGGAGACAACCCATAGAGATAAATAAAGAATTAAAAATTTTAAGTTACATTTTTCAGCATCAAATTACATAAAAAAATACTTCTAAATACACTATTACACTACAAAGTGTCAAACTGCATGTGGAAAAGCTATGTTGCTCACGTTGGGTTTACAAATATTCTCACGTCACTTGTTGGAAAGTTGAGTCTTGAATAAGTTGTAACTTATGAATCATGCCAAATTCCTAATTAACTTCCTAAAACTGACATCAATAAACCCTTCCTTGCAACAATTTTGCCATCACAGAAACTTAGAACACTAAAATGTTCTCTGCAGTATATTTACACAACTTACATGTAATATAAACCTGAACAATGAAATAAAATATATTCATTAACATTTTAGTTAATTGATGGAAATTAATCATTTCTCGACACTAGCCGTATATAGGCTAAGATGTTTTATGGATAGAGTCAACATGAAAAATTCAATGCCATGGCCGGGATTTGAACCACGGAACTCCTGGTTTCCGTCCAGTCGCTCTTAACCTTTGAGCTACCATGGCCAATGCACCATCCTGACATTAAATTCTCCAGTTGACTCGTATATTTCCCCGGTAGACCACTAGGGGCTCTCGCATCCGAGATACACCGTTTGTGGCGACTTACTATTGTAAGTACTTAAGTCCCAGGTTTCATCATTTAACTCTTATTATTTTAGTTAATTGATGGAAATTAATCATTTCTCCACACTAGCCGTATATAGGCTAAGATGTTTTATGGATAGAGTCAACATGAAAAATTCTGGACGGAAACCAGGAGTTCCGTGGTTCAAATCCCGGCCATGGCATTGAATTTTTCATGTTGACTCTATCCATATTCATTAACATCTTTCCTGCAGAACACAATTAATATATATACATACATGCTGCAGAAGTTTGTTCAAACAGCAATATTCACTAAAGTAAGCAAGCTATTAATCTGGTAGTGTTTGCTGATATGCCGTATCAAGGTATATCGTTACATTTAAGACTGTGGCAGTAGAGATGCTGAACCTTTTAGGCTTTTTCTGTAGCTTTGTTAGCCTTTGCTGACACTCTGTTCTTAACACAGAATAGTGCTGCTGCATTTCAATTGAAAAATTGATTCCAATGTTCTATTAGTACAGAGCAGAAGTTCATGCATTTGCAAATGTTTTCTCTATCATTGTGCAAATATAACAAAGGATTATTTACATAGATCACAAATTTTCGGATACAATGCTATTGCTTTTACAGTGCATTAAAGTGCATATTTTGCTTTTCATCTACAAATGCATCATATTTTAATATTATGCAGGAAAACTGCAGATTATGTATGTTTGTTCTTTTTTTATCATCTTAGTGCATAATCTGAATCTTGTAAACATGAATAATTTCCACTATTGCATGCTCACATAAGCCGTACCAATGGAAAGCATGACTCACAGCTGATATTTGCACTCCTTGGGATTGCAGTCTCTCAAGTTTGCATAAGATTGCATCAGAGTTTCACATGATCTGTTGGTGATTTCCCCATATGTATTCCAACTGCAGTGAAGGTAAGTGACTTCATCACAGCCACCCAACATTTTCCATCATGGCCTTGTTCAGGAAGAGGTAGATTTTGCATGTGTAATGGAGTAATAGAAAGTATTAAACTTTATTAATTTTTTGTTGTTGCTTTCAACATTGACACTAAATCGTGCCTAAAGTAAAATTAAGTACTTCAGGTAGATTTCTATCATTTCAAAATGAATTTTGTAACAAGTTTATTTCCACAAATAATGCAATTCTATTTTGTAAAGCATATGAGAAGAAGGTCAGCAGTGAATAGCGGTTTCAAGTTTTACAGATATAAACACATCCAAACATAAGGAATTAGCAAATAAAGAACATGACAAAAACAATCCAAAGCAAAATCAAATGGAGGAGCATTTAGGTAGTAGGTTAATGCAGTTTTCTTAAGATTTGCATGAAAGCTTTTTAGCATGGATATTCTTATCTTTAAGCTCAATAATTCAACACTAAGAAATTTTCATCAGAAATATACCAATGAACATGTACCAGATGAAAGCATCTTGCGGAAAACATGTAACCAGGTGCTATAATATGTAATATCAAATATTTACAAATACTCTTAGGAATCGATTTCTGTGGCTTAGTGTTGATGAAATGACAGATTGCAAAAGTTGTTACATAGCAAATTTTATACTAGGAGCCCTTTGTTAAGAACAGCAACAATTTTATATCTTTTAAATGTTGCAGAGTTACAAGGTACCAACATTGCAACAACTACACAGTTTGTCATCGATTCAATGAAACTGCTGTGTCCCAATGGCATTAACTATAATAATGTGCTCCTCTTGGTAACAGATTCTACTAGTTACATGATAAAATCAGGTACAACATAGGATCCTTTCAACTATAGGTCCATCCATCTCCTTTTGACCCTTGGTTAAGTTTTCGATTGGATAGTTCTAAACCACTTTTTCTCGTTACAGGGCGACGATCAAGCCATCCCAGATTATCAGTTTGAATTTTCTGTCCCAGACACGCCCAACTTCCTAGCAATTGCTGCGGGTGGTGAAGGCGGCTGCCCTGAGATTAGAGGAGGATGCCTTAACTGCCCCAGTGTCTCTGGCCACTGTGAAGACCTTGTCAGTGACTTGGCATGTAAATCTCCTATATGAACTCACCTACTCTGACTATCTAAACAAATCCTTAACATACTATACAGCTTTCTCAGTTACCCTACTTTTAAGATTACAGTCTACAAAGGCGACCGACATGACTGCACAGCAAACCTGCAAATAACATCCACCACCAAGAAATCCAGTCTCCACTCCTGTTACAAAACCCAGCCATACTTCTCCAAAAGAACTCTTCCTTCCACTTCAGACTCTGCTCTACTAACACACCACCAGAGACACTTCATAAAAAGAATTCTATGTATCAGTCCTTATACACAAGAGCCAGGCACAACACATACACCACATCACTTGAGACAAAACAATAAACGAGATGCTAAATGCTACGGTATGTACAGAGAGAAAGTAGGTCCCACAATTACATCTGTCCTAATGTTCAGGGACACACCATTCCACCAGCAGACTGCATGCTATGTGGCCAGAAGGACCACAGTGCAACTTTGTGTGATTGCCCCACTTATCACACAATGATCACAAGGGTCGTGCCAGTAAACCACATGCAGCCACAAAGACTCCCACAGAATGTAGAAAGGACAAAAGACAATTAGGCACAGGCTGCTGCCAGGTTGAGTGTACAAATGCACAATGCAATGTGGCTCACTAGAGACAGGACGGAACAAATGTGACCTGCACCTATAGCAAAGCCATTTACAGCTGAGGTTATCTCACCGCAGGGACCACTTACCCACCAAGCTGTGTACACACCTTTCACTTCTAGTAGACTTAATCCTCCTTACATAATTTTCTCAAACATTTTTGTTTTACATTTTGTACATAACTACCAATTTGCTGAATGCCTTTATCTGATTTAAATTTCAGTCATTTTTTCCCCAATTATGTCTATTAGTTAATTAGTCCATTTGTTCAATGTTAAGTTACCCCTAATTTTTCTGGTTTATTTGCTGTGTCTTGTTTAAAAACTGTCACTCTAAAACTAAACAAGCTATTGACCTGTAACTATAAATACAAGCTAGTGTGGAGTTAAACTATATGATGCTATCCGTCAAACTGGCCTAATGGCGCCATCTTTATGTGAGGCCCAGGACTTATCAGCTGACCCTTGTAAAAGGTTAATGGAGGTAAGTAGAGAAAGGATATAATGGAGAGGTAGGAAATTAAGAGAAATAGGCTTTAAAATTAAGAATGTGTAATATCAAAAATCAGGAAGTTCTTGGAACTTTCAACAACAAAATCACTGATATTTTTAGGGACTTAAAGCTAGTTTGGAGAAGGGGAATGTATGTATGAAAAAGCAGATAAAGCAACCAGGGAAGGAACTGCATGGGCTAGAACAGGAGTTTTAAAACTAAAAGGAATTGGAAGAAGAAAAGACCTAGACAAATGTATAACATGGGAATTAAGGATAGTTATTGGCATGTGCTCTGCTTTAACTGCATTTTGATTTATTGTTGCTGAAGCTGGCTATCCCATGTGGTTTTATCTTCATTGGAATCCCTTCCTTTTCTAAACTTTGCAAACCATTGATACAGGGTGGATTGCAAAGACGAAGATCCCCAAATGTACAGCACAGTCTTTTAAGGTATTCTTTCTCCCTTAAACTGACCTTAAACTTGTAGAAAGACAGCACAGAAATGCTCTCACTTGAGATCCATTCTAGCATATGGTATGGCAACACCTGGATGCATGTACACATCACTGCTGATGCATGCTCATTGTTGCATGCCCAGGCTTGCGCATTTTATAACTGAACCTCAATTTAAACCTAAGTAGAGCTGCTGTGTCAGAGCACATGTTGTGGGAAGATGATAGCTGCACATATCAGATTCAAGAAACCTTGAATATTGAATCAGTACTTCTGAGTTGAAGTACTCGTTCTTTATTTTAAACCAGTCGCTTTAAGTTTGTTACAGCAGCACCATCTTCCAAATCAATCCACTGATTTACTGCATTCAAATCCATGCAATTATATTGTTTTGCCTTCAGCCATGTCCCACAGAGCATTATTACAGGAACTGCTTCTTTTAGACAGTTCTGTCTTCTGGCTAGAGTTACTGCTAAAGCAATCTTAACAGCTGCAATGAATTCATTAGCAATTTTTAGTAAAACTCTAATCTTTTCAGCACAAAGAAGCAGTACTATGAGCCCAACATGTAGAATGTGAAAACTGAGGTGCAACTCCAACCACTAGCCTGCCAAACAGAAAGCATATATGATGCACTGTCTGATATTAAAACAACAAAATTGCTTCTGTAAACATGAGTAACATCTGAAGTATCAAGTATTACATTTGCAGTAACACCCTGTTAAACCAGACCTCTTTAACTCAGATATCCAGATAACTCCAATCAGTTTTGAGGGGCAGAGGGGGGGGGGGGCGGAAGGTAGTAACTGAAATAGTAAATGATGACTTGTTTTACTTGTTTTTACAGTAGGTACATTACTCCAATTCCCTTGCCAGGGACATGTTCATTGCACTCGTCCACCTGATGTTGCTGATAAGCAGACTGGTGACTCAACCCTCTCCTTCCCCTACCCGGACTTTGCACTTGACACTGCTGTCGCGAGTGGACATGGTTGACTAAGCAGTTACAGTGTGTGTGTGTGTGTGTGTGTGTGTGTGTGTGTGTGTGTGTGTGTGTGTGTGTGACAACATACACAATGATTATCATTTGATAACATAAGACCACTCAAGGGACGCCGGCAAAGACCTAGTGGCCTGTGTTGCAGGTGTGGAGACAGCTGGGTCACCTGAAGAGAGACTGCCCACACCAGGAAGAGCAGCCAGAAAATGAGTAAGGCCCGTCGTGGAGAGGGGCACGTCGGCGCCATCACCATCACCTCGAGTTACACTGCGCGCCATCAGCCGGCGTATGGATGACAACCTCATCGCAGACGGTTGGGTGAGAGGTAAGCCGTGCAGCGTGCTGGTGGACACCGGGGCGGCCATGACCATCATCAGACCTGACGTGGCCGCCTCCATCCTCAATGCTGCCGTTAGCGCCTCGTGGATGGTTTTGTAATCGCCGAGCTTTAGGCGCTGACGAATCTCCGTGTCTCGTACCCCGTCGACAAATGTGTAGGCAGCCCCTCGGGATACGAACTTTGGTGGGAGGTCGACTAGGTCTTTGCTGGCCAGCTGCCCAATTGCCAGGGCGAACTCCTGCAGCGTCTCCCCTGGCTGCTGTGACCTTGACTTCACCTGGCGGCGGTACGCTGTGGCTAAGCGGTGGTTTCCAAAACGATTCTCCAGGGCTTCCCAGATGTCCTTGGGCGCCGCCGCTGTCTGGACCGCGTTCAGAACTTCCGCGGCCCGTCCCTGGAGGCTGGCTATTAACTGTGTGGCCTCTTCCCCTGGTGACCATTTGTTGTGCTTGGCCACTGCGTCGAACTGGCGGCGGAAGACTTCGAAAGTTGTCGCGCCGTCGTATTTAGGAGGTTTGACGCACGCCAATGTTGTGTCGCGTCCCGGCGCGTCGGCCTTCAAGTCCTTCAACCTCCTGCCGACGATGTCCTCTGCCATGGTGTTCAGGGACTTTTTGTTACTGTCGGCCTTTCCCTCCAGGTTGTTAACGCAGTTCGCAAGGTCTTTGACGTCTTCCACCATGGCGTTCAGGTACTTGGCGTTACTGTCGGCCTTTTCCTCTAGGTCATTGAAGCGGTTCGCCAGGTCTTCGACGCGCTTGTCCACTTGGCCCATCCGCTTGCCCAGCTCCGTCACGTCATCCCTCAAGCCGGCCATCTGCTCCTCAAATTTGGCGGCGAGAGCCTCATTCGCCACCTTCATTTCCGTGGCCAGACTGTCGTTCGCTGCTCTCATTTATGTGGTTAATTCGGCCTTCATTGCAGTCAGATTGTGATTTGTCATCTCCAACTTAGCGGCCAGGTCGCTATTTGCCGCCTCCGTCTTTGCTGTTCATTCGGCCTTCATTTCTTCGATCTTTTCGGTGATGTCGTTAGCTGTCTTCATTTGTTTCAGCTCTGCGGCCAGGTTGTTATTTGCCGCTTCTGTTTTCGCAGCGAGGTTGCTACTCGCCGCTTTCATTTCCGAGGTGAGTTCGGCCTTCATTTCCATCATCTTCTCCAAAATCTTTTCCAATGCAGCCTCCATGTCGTGGTATATCCCACTTCTGACACATGTTTACATCAGCTCTCGTTACAACAACACTCTACAGCTGTTTTCTGCTTACGACTCACTCTTGGCGAGTCGTCGTCTTCTTAAATACCTCATTGATAAATTTGGGAGATTTCCAGAACAATAAAGAAACCGAATGATCAAGATGTCACCAGAAATTTCCATTTATCTCAGTTTGTTTTGGCAGACCTTTATCTGCGTGCTATTTTTCTCAGTTCCTTTGTGTAAACAAGCCGCGTTATCGCTCCGCGCGAACCTTTTATGTGAGTTGCCGCGACAATATTAATACCATTACCAACATATTGTCGTATTTTGATTGCCATATTTTTAAGTTAATGTGACATAAAATAAATTAAAAAAGCAATATTCATTACCAGTACAGATATATTGCAAAGCTTTTATAAACTTATCACTTAGCAGCAATTGAACACTCAATCATAGAACTGCAGCCAAATGTATTAGTCTTTACAGAACAAGGACTAAAAAATTATGAAATTGAGGAAAACTGCTATGGGGATTATATTCTTGGTTCAAGTTACTGCAGGGAAATACACAGAAGTGGGGGAGTTGCAATATGTGTGCAGAAGAATACTAAGTATAAGCAAATTAACTGCAATGTTTATTGTAAGGAAATATGTTATGAACTGTTGGCAATTCAAATTATTTTTAAAAAGGGAATACTCATTGTATTAGGTGTTTATAGTCCACCAAAAGCAGAAAAAAAAACACTTTTTACGAAAATTAGAGTTATGTCTGAACAATTTGGTTAAAAATAACAAAATTATAGTGATAGAAGACTTCAATATATATCTTAATAGATAGTATGAAGAAAAATTTACTCATAGAAGTGATGAGAAGGAATAATTTGAAATTAATAAAAACAGGCCCAACAAGAGTGACCAATCACTCATCAACGTGTATTGATCATGTGTACACAAATTTCAGAAGGGAGGAGTTAAACATGTCCATAATTAAGGGAGGGCTTAGTGACCATTTTGGTCAGTTAATAGAAAGCAAAATAATAAATTCACTGAGGGTAAAAATAAACAGACTAACAGAAGTAAAAAGGAGTATAAATAAAGAAAGACTAAACTCTCTAAGATCCAATCTTAGTCTGTCAGTATGGAGAAAAATATATGAAACGGAAAACATACACAATAAATTTTAGCTCTTAATGAATATATTAGCATCATGTTTAGAAAAATCAGCTCCGCTATGCAAGGTAATTTGTAACAAACCTAAAACTAGCAGTTGGTCTACGAAGGGCATAAATAAAAAAAAAAAAAAAAAAAAGAACGGAGTTCCTAAATAGTTTAAAATCTCCCAAACTAGACATAAAATCACAGACATACATAGAGAATTATAAAAAGATATTAAATAGAGTAATGAATGAAGCAAAGATGTTACAAAATAGAAGGCTTCTTCAGAAAGCCGATAATAAAATTAAAAAAACATGGAACATAATAAAAACTGTACAGAAAGAAAGCACTGTAGCATGGGTGGAAAATATTAAAATTATTAAAAATGACTCAGTAATATCAGACCCACAGGGTGTAAGTAGTGCATTTAATGACTATTATGTAAATATAGTAATAAATATGGGAATTAAGAACTTAAGGCCGCAAGCCACAAAGGAAAGGAGTATCTGTAACTCCATGGTAATCTGGGAAATCACAAAAGAAGAAGCAAAGAAGTTACAAAATAGAAGGCTTCTTCAGAAAGCCGATAATAAAATTAAAAAAAACATGGAACATAATAAAAACTGTACAGAAAGAAAGCACTGTAGCATGGGTGGAAAATATTAAAATTATTAAAAATGACTCAGTAATATCAGACCCACAGGGTGTAAGTAGTGCATTTAATGACTATTATGTAAATATAATAATAAATATGGGAATTAAGAACTTAAGGCCGCAAGCCACAAAGGAAAGGAGTATCTGTAACTCCATGGTAATCCGGGAAATCACAAAAGAAGTCCTTACACAGATTAATACATTAAAATGCAAGAAATCCAATGGTTTAGATGAACACTCAAATGAGATGGTAAAATATTGCAAATATGAGCTAGCTGAGACCTTCTCACATATTATAAATGAAAGCTTCAAATTAGGAATTTTTTCAAACACTCTAAAAAAACTCATAGTAAGGCCAATATACAAACAAAAGGGCTGTAAACAAATGATGGAGAACTACCAGCCAATATCTTTATGCTCTGTTTTTTCCAAAGTGATGGAAGGAGTCTTTCTGGAACAGCTCCAAAATTACTGTAAAAAATTTCATATAGTGTCAGAGTTCCAATTTGGCTTTCAAAAAATGAAATCGACTATACATGCAATAAGCAAAGGAAATGGCATAATTATCAAAGTATTAAATAGAAAAGAACTAGTGGTAGCAATTTTTCTTGACCTTTCTAAAGCATTTGACTGTGTTAATAATGTCTCCCGAACGTTGGAACACCCTATAGAACCAGCTGATTACAGCAGCAAGAGATGGAGGCGCTCGGACCCGCCCCCTCGTTTGTCTTATAGCGGTAACGTGGGGTGGCTGGGGAAAAAAACATTACCGTGCCGTCTCTTTCCGCTGCCCTTGATTTCTCGAACTTACGGGATATTTCATCTAATCCAGAACATTCTCGATCGGACAGCTGACCCTATATAAGCAACACGCCTTGCTGGAAGTTAGTTAGTCAGTTCTTGGCGTAAGAATGCAGTGCTAGTGTACGACGAGAAGACTGTGTGAGTGCATCGGAGGGTTGTACGTAATTACGAGTGTAGTGAAATTGTAACGGACGAACTGGTGAATCGTAATTGTGTGCATTACGTAATTCTGTGTAATTGGCAAGAGTTTAACTGTAAGTCGGTGGAAATAAAGAACATTTTTGAGTGGTGCAATTGGACTTTTCATTTCACGAACCCACAAAGTCACAATAATGAAAAATTAATGGTAAAAATGGAAAATTATGGCATTAGGGACATTCGAATAGATTGGCTAAAATCATATTTATTAAACAGAGAGCAATGCGTAGAAGTAGTACAAAATATAGATGGACAGCTATCCAAAATCAAATCCCCATTTAAGCGTGTAACACACGGTGTACCACAAGGATCAAAATTGGGGCCATATTTGTTTATTTTATACATAAGTGATCTGTTTAAACGACTTCAGGAAGCAGGAGCCATTGGCTATGCTGATGACACAAATATTATTGTAACAGGGAGTACAGCAGCTGAATTGCAAAGTAATGAAAATGCACTGTTGGAGATGGTTAGTACTTACCTGGAAGAATTAGGAATGGCACTAAATACAAATAAAACAGAATGGATGCAGATTAGTATAGGTACAAAATGCAGGTGAGTATCTCCTTGGAAATAAAATGTGAGAAAATCAGGCAAGCTAGTGAAATAAATTTTTTAGGACTAGTAATAGATAACAATCTGAAATGAAACAGACATTTAGAAAAACTCTCTAAAAAACTCAATAGGGATATATATATATATATATTCTAAAACAGGTTAAACAAATCATGGATGAAGATAGTACAACACAAGTATATTATGCATTTATGCACTCACATTTGAGCTATGGGATTATTTTATGGGGATCAGCAGGGAGGAAACATATACTAAAAATATTTAGACTACAGAAAAGAATGATAAGAGTTCTTAAAAATATAAAAAAAAAAAAAAAAAAAAAAAAAAAAAAAAAAAAAAAACATCTGCAGAACAGCATTTAAGAAATTAGGTATACTAATGCTGCCCTGTCTGTTGTAACTTCCCAATAAAGAAGACAAAAATACAAGTATCCATGAACATAACACAAGAACAAAAGAAAATTACTTTAGAAATAGACTAAGATGCTCATTACAAAATAAATGTATTGAAAGTAAGGCAAAAGATTTATACAATCATTTACCTCACTGGATTAAAGAAAGAGGGAAAGAACAAATAAAAATAAAACAAATAAAATCTTATCTGATTAAGAATGCTTTCTATACAATAGAAGAATATAAAAATTGCAAAAACAAATAATGGTTAAAGTAATGGTTAAAACTGTAGAGTCAAAATTGAATATAGGTACCTCTCCATTGTAACTTTATGTATACTTAACATGACGAAACCTTGTAAAACTATTACAATTGGTGAATAAACAATCTCAATCTCTTTCTCACTTTGGTCCATAATGCCTCCTGATTAATTATTCAAATGCTTTTTCAAAATCTATAAATAGCATGTACAATTTTACTCTCCTATGGGCTAAATATTTGTCTATTAATGTTTTCATCATAAAAAAAGGTTGTTCAACATTCTCTTATTTCTTTTTTCAAAATCTTGAATGAAATAAAGACCTCTTGTTTTCTTTTTCAGTCCATATTTGAAGTCCTTCTGCCAATACTCCAGTGTATATCTTCCCTAACATGGTTAACCTAATTGATTTCTCTGTAATTTCCTCGCTCAATGATACCTCATTTCCCTTAAATATTGGCACTATAATTTCCGTCCTCCATTCCTTTGGGAGCTTACTCTCTTCAAACATCACATTAAATACCCCCAAAAACATCATCATACTTTCCTTAAGCACCAAGTCATCCAGAATTCCCTTAGTAGGCCACTAATGCTACTGCTTTATTTCCTTTTAGTTTTACTATTTGTTCCCTTATTTTATTAGTGTCAACCTGTCTAACTGATGAACTTCTACTGAAGCGCTAGTCAACCACCTAAGAGGTCTGTTAAAAAAGCATTGCAAATTTTATGTGTTTTTTTTTTCCAAAAAGTATTTATCTATTCATGAATACCTATTTTGTCCCCTTCAAAGTAATCCCCACCAGATATTACACATTTGTAACAACGTTTTTTCCAATCCTTGAAGCACATTAAAACTTGTTTTTTGTAATCTTGTTCAGCTCCTCCTTCGATGCCATCTTTATTTCCACAATCATGGCGTAGCGTCATCCTTTCATGGGCCTCTTCAGTTTTGGGTACAAAAAAAAAAGTCAGAGGGGGCCAGGTCTGGGGACTACGGTGGCTGAGACATCTTAGGTGTGTTGTTTTTGGCTAAAAATTCACGCACAAGCAACAATGTGTGAGCAAGGGTGTTTGTTATCATGGTGCAAACGCCAATTTTTGTTCTTCTACAAATCCAGGCATTTCTGGCAGATTGCTTCATGCAAATTACACATAGCTTGCAGGTAATATTCCTTATTGACCGTTCTACCCTGTGACAAGAACTCATGCTGCACCATGTCCCTGCAATCGAAGAAAACTGTAAACAAAATCTTCACCTTTGATCGAACTTGGCACACTTTTCTTGGTCTTAGCTCGCGTGGCAACATCCATTGTGATGATTGAGCTTTAGTTTTCACATCATAACCATAAACTCATGATTCGTCACCAGTTATGATCATCTGGAGCAAATTTGGGTTGTTGCAGACTCCTTAGTAACGTTAATGCGATTGTGTTTTTGGTCAAAATTGAGCAACTTTGGTACGAATTTTGCGGCAACCCATCTCATGCCCAAATCATAGCACGAGCCAATTGATATGTTTAGATCCTCAACAACTTCTGTAATGGTGATTCGACTATTGGCCAATACTATTTTCTTCAGTTCTTCAATGTTTTCATCTGTTGTTGACGAGCTCAGGCATCTGGGATGCTCTTCATTGTTCAAATCTTCTCAACCCTCTGAGAATCTTCTGTACCACCAATAAACATTGCTTTGGTCCAAGGTAGCTCATCCATATTCTACAGTCAACATTTGGAATGCATCCACGCACTTATTGTTTTTCACACAAAATTTGATACAGATTCTTTGTTCCATTATTTGGAATAGAAAAAAGTCGAAGACCAGTCAAAATGCATCCAAGCAAAATAGCTGTCAACAATTAACTAAACATTCAAAATGGCTGAGCTTTCAACATAAGTGAGGGACATGAGTACCAACAAAGCCACAAAACAATAAAAAACTGAATATATCTAGCCCATGAAAATTCAAATTTTGTGATACTTTTTGAACAGACCTTGTATTTTATTATGTGCTATTATGGCTTCAAATAAAACTTCAAAATATTCACCCTTTTATACTACCACAATATTTTCAGCTACATGCTTTCTACACATTCTTCTAACTGGCCATCACATTATTTTACAGTCATCTAATCTCACAGTCTCTTGAAACTGTTTAATAATTTCCTACTCTCATTCTCCCTTTTTATGCTTTCAACAGACATTTATACCATTTTTCAATTTAAACATTTCTCCTTGTTGACTTGTATGCCTACATTTTCTAAACTGTTATTCCATTCTTCCTTTAGCAGCACTACATTCCTCACTGAACCATCCTCATCCCCTTTTTGTCATCCTTCCTCATTTGCATCCTTCTACTCCCCATTTAGCTGCCATATCTATTTACTTAATTCTTTCATTATAATTTGCTTCTACTATCAATCCTTGCACAGTAACATTAAAATTGGCACTTTTGACAAGCGATTCTCATTCTTTCTAATTGGCCATCTATCCACTTATGTCCCACTATCTTGCATTCCCTGTGCTCACAAACTTCTCTGCTCTTTCTGTTTGTCTTCCAAAATTTTTCTTCTAATGGGAAATTACCACTTTAAACACATTATATCCGTTACTTCTAAATCTATTACTCATGTGCACCTTTGTAAGCCTCACATTATCAACCATACTCTGTCCATTATTATTCACAGAAGTATATTTCCCAGCAGTGACTTCCCCTCTGGACACTTTACACTTACTGATTGAATTCCTACAAATAACTCAGAACGTTCTTGCTTTCGTACTACAAATTTTGTCCTTACTAGCCCTTTGTATTCCCTCCTAAATCCCTATCATTTTTATGGTCCAGAAATTTAAATTGTACTTCGCTTATGCTTGCACTCACATCCCACATTATTATAGTCCCTATACATGTTTCTATTATGTAGTTCTTTCATACCTTGCCCTAGTTTATTTAACAAATTTGGATTGCACCTCCAATAACAGTGGTAGGTTTTTCACTGCAGTTACATAAAACGAGCATTCCCCTTCTGCCACATAATTAACAACACTAACTCACTCCCTAAATGTTTACTACTTTAACTTGTAAACTGTTCCTTATGAACAATCCAATCCTGTCTTATAGACATTCCCTTTACTTGCAAAGACACACACATATGCATACATGCACACACGTGCACACACACAAATGTTACAATTTTATTTACTTACACATTACTTGAGTTGCTATTTTATCCCTTAGTCTGCCATACACATTAACACCATGGTTATTTATGAATGGTGCTTTCTCCACAGCTTTGATTCTTCACATTCTACTATATAATGTAAATCATTGTCTGCTCCTCCACATAAAGAACTATACAAGTTCACTCACATCCTTTCTCCTCTTAAACTACATACACCTATGTAAACCTACATATCTAGTCCAAGCCCAACCTTCTCTTCCTAGCATATTGCATACATCAACATATTTCTCTCTGCCCCAATCCATCTTTAGTTGACTATAAAATACCAAACTACTTACCACTAAGACTATGAAATAATTCTTGTTTCTCTCAATCCTTCACTTTATTTCTTACTTCTACCCAGAAACCTGTAAATAACTCCTCCCCCTCTTCCCATGTTACCCATTCCAATTTCCTGTAATATACTTCTTATTCCCTGAACCCAACTTACCCCAGCACAAAATTTCTCCTGCATCGCTAAACACTTAATCATAATATTATGCTCACTTAGTGATTTTATTCTATAATGGTACTTCATCAACCTTTCTACCCCCTACTACCCACTCTTCCCAACTCCAGCCTTGCAGCAGCATTTGGTGATGTAGGTAAGACTAAAACATGTTTAGAAATGATCTGTGTATTCTATCAACTGTGTCCCATACTTTGTCACCTCCCCAAATCTCTGATCCACAGACCAGTTTTGCTTCAAAGACTGTTTTATACACTCTTTCCAACCAATTAATTTACATTTCCTGTATTTTCTGAATGCACGAACTTATGACATTCATTGCTACTTTTTCCTTAGCTAAGCCACTAATTTTATGGTCATTCCATCTCCCATTACTACTTAGCCTCACTGCTAAATAATCAAATTTCTTTACAATTTGCAGCTCTTTACCTTCCACATACCACTTTTCCTTCTTCATTTTATGCCCCCTTTTAAATACCATTATATTTGACTTCTCAAAATTAATTCTTAGGCACCCCACTTCTGCAGAATGCATGCACAATCTGAAGAATTCTTGTTAAACCTCCTATTGAAACTCAACCTACCATTAAGTCATCTGCAAAAAGTAATCCTGGTATTTCTCTGTTGTGTACTACAATTAAGTTATCCTTATCCAGTACTTGCAGTATATCAATGAACAGATTAAATAATATGGGACTGAGGTTACAACCCTGTCTTGGTTCCAAATTGCTTGAAACCCTTCCCGTTGTTTCATCACTGTTCAACTTAATACAAAACTTATCATTCGTGTAAATATTTTGAACTGCTCTGACATACTTTGAACTTAATCCCTTATTTTTCAGTTTAATCCACAGTGCTTCTTTATAGTATCAAAGCTTGCTCTAGATCAATAAACGCCATATAAATTCTGCCTCTTTTCATACTTAAGAATTTATCTACAACTTTATAAGAAAAATATTATCGACCATTCTCCTTCCTTTTCTGAATTCCACCTGGAATACTGATTAATTTATTCTCCTCCTCTGCCCAGCAATATAATCTTCTCACTAAAATCCCAATATAAATCTTTCCTCAAATTGACAGTAAACTAATACCTTTATATTACACAGAAAATGAAGCTATTTACAGTGGAGTAATAAACACTACACAAATAAAAATATTTAGTAAATATTCTCCACTTAACTTAAGAAGCCGATGACAATACTTCTATTATATTTTTGCGAAATTAATTTCGTGGACATTTGCCCACATCTTCAGTCAAATACAATTCGTTGTCCTAATACCTCTATAATTGACTGGATCTTTGACATTTCCTTTCCCATTATAAATAGGTACTATTATATAGAATAAAAAGAAGTATTTCAGAAAGTGGAGTGCCATTGTTACTAAAATTAGGCAAGTGAGTCAACCTTGTATATACTTTTCTCCACTTACAAGTTTTTTATGAAGACTAGTTTCTGGGGACTTCTCCCCTATCGTCAGTTCTGTGGTTGACTCTTCCATTTTTTTTTTCAATTTATTGAAAACTTTCTATACCTATACAAAGTATTTTTAGGTTCTTCCAATTTTCTGGCACCTTTCCTCCCTCAAATATAATGTTCATCAGGTTAGCCAGCATCCTCTATGCAGCATTCATTTTTCTCTATTCTCCACCCATTTTTTCCAAAATTCCCATGATATACCATCAATTCCTGTTGCTTTATTATTTTTAACCTGTTTCCTTCCATATCCCTAATGCAGATATTTTCTTATCTAAACTATCTACCTAACCTATATCTAGAGTCAATGGGATCAAATTTGTTACTTTGGCTCCCTTGCCAAGTAACTTTTTAAAGTACCTATATCATTACTGATTACGTAGAAAATGAAGCTAGCTATAGTGAAGCAATTAATATTACAGAAATATAAATATTTATTACATTTTCAAACAATATAGATGATTACATTGCAGATATAGAAATTGCTAATCAAGATTTAAGTGAAAATAATAAACCATTCATTAAATTGAAATGTAGCAAAATATTACAAAATTTACATAAATACAAATAAAGAGAAATAATAATAATAAACATATTATTAAATCATGAAATCAAAAAGATTTAATTTTCACTAAAGCAGATAAAGGTAATAGAATTGTAATTTTAGATAAATTAGATTATATTAATAGAGTAAACCTTTTACTTCAAGGTGAAGACTTCATAAAATTTAATAAAGACCCTTTAAAATCTTGTATTACAAATTTTAATGAAATACTTAATGAAGTGAAAGTTATATCGGACAAAGAAAAACATTTTGTAAAAGTTAGTAATCCTGTTTTACCTAGAATTTATGCCCTTCCTAAAATTCATAAACCTGGAAATAAAATGAGACATAAAATAAGACCTGAAGCTTTCCTGGTGACGAATATGCTCACTTTCTTCTCAGGCAGCCAGCCAGGTGAAAAGATGATTAGATATCAACGTTTCGGGAGTGTACATCTCTCCCATCATCAGGATATTTATAAAATGTTATAACCACAAATGAAATACTGGATATAACTATAAACAGAGACAAAACACTATCAATATTCGCATTACTGAACAAAAGACTGTTTTCTGTAAATTAAATGCCAGGTCAGGAGATGGCGTGAGTATAGAAAATTGTGTCAAAGAAACGTAACTACTTAACTTGATTATCAAGCTGTATTGATCTTTGCTTCTTAATTCGACGGATTTCCATTTTAAGGCCGGTTTCCAAGAGGAGCTGAACTGAAATCCAGCATCACGATTAAGCGTGCTCCTTTCAGAGGAAATCCCCAAAGCCTCCTTAATTCTCCCCTCCCAGTAACTGTTGCATTTTGCCAAGATGGTCGTCTCCTGAAAATTGGCTCTATGGTCGTTATCAAAACAATGCTCTGCCAGCCCAGACTTCTTCTCAGGTTGCATTAAAAGAATGCTCCATTCATGTTCGATTATTCTAGTAGCGATGGTCCTTCCAGTTTGTCCTATATATTCACTGGGAATGTGGTACACTCCCGGAACTTGGAAGTCCAGTTTGTCTTTCACTGGTCTCAACAGATGCTTAATCTTCGGAAGTGGCTTGTGGATGGTCCTGATGTTGTATTTGTCGAAAATTCTGCTGATTCTGCCGGATAGATTGCCAGTAAACGGGATGCAGGCTGTGGCGGTAGGCTTATCTGACACTTGCTGTATTACAGGTTTCCGTTTCCTAGCTTTGGTGATCGAGGCTTCAACGTCATATTCGGAGTAGCCATTTTGACGGAAAGTGAGTCTCAGGTGCTGTAATTCCTGTTTTAAGTGGCTGGTATCAGAGATAAGACAAAGCTCTATGGGCCAGTGTATTGAGAACTCCCAGTCGTTGAGACTTATGATGGAAACTATGAGCGTTCAGATAAAGATTGGTATGTGTAGGCTTACGGTATACAGCATGACCTAGTGTACCGCTGCTGTTTTTTGAAACAAGAATGTCCAGGAATGGAAGAGTTCCATCCTTCTACACTTCCATGGTAAACTGTATTTGAGGTCGAAGGCTGTTGAGCTGCGCAACAAAAAGAAAATTTACCTAAAAAATTAGGGAATTAAGGAGGCTTTGGTGATTTTCTCTGAAAGAAGCACGCTTAATTGTGATGCTGGATTTCAGTTCAGCTCCTCTTGGAAACCAGCCTTAAAAATGTAAATCCAATGAATTAAGAAGCAAAGATCAATACAGCTTGATAATCAAGTTAAGTAGTTACGTTTCTTTGACACAATTTTCTACACTCATGCCATCTCCTGACCTGGCATTTAATTTATTGAAAACAGTCTTTTGTTCAGTAATGCGAATAGTGTTTTGTCTTTGTTTATAGTTATATCCAGTATTTCATTTGTGGTTATAACATTTTATAAATATCCTGATGATGGGAGAGATGCACACTCCCGAAACGTTGATATCTAATCATCTTTTCACCTGGCTGGCTGCCCGAGAAGAAAGTGAAAATGAGACCTATTGTTAATTGAATACTTACCAACTTACAATTTAGCTAAATAGTTACATGAAAAATTTAGTAATTTTGATAAATTTGAAAGTTTAAGCATTAAAAATTCGTTTAGTTAATTGATGGAAATTAATCATTTCTTCACACTAGCCGTATATAAGCTAAAGTTTTTCATAGATAGAGGACAGCAAGTTGACCATAGTAGCTCAACGGGTAGGAGCAACTGGACGGAAACCAGGAGATCCATGGTTCAAATCCTGGACATGGCATTGAATTTTTCATGTTGCCTCTATTAACAATTCTTTTGAACTAATAAAAAAAGATTGACAGTGTTGTATTATCTAAAACTGATAAAACATATTTCTTTTGATCTAACTGCCTTATTTCCAAGTATTCCTAGAGAAAAACTAAGTATTTCAGAAAGTGGAGTGCCATTGTTACTAAAATTAGGCAAATGAGTCAACCTTGTATATACTTTTCTCCACTTACAAGTTTTTTGATGAAGACTAATTTCTGGGAACCTTTTCCCTATCGCCAGTTCTGTGGTTGACTCAGAAACTAGTCTTCATCAAAAAACTTGTAAGTGGAGAAAAGTATATACAAGGTTGACTCATTTGCCTAATTTTAGTAACAATGGTATAAATATGTTGATGATCTTTTTGCTATTGTTCCTGATAAACAAATTAATGATGCTTTAAAATTACTAAATTTACAAGATAAAGCTATAAAATTCACATTAGAAACTGAAATTAATGGATTTCTTCCTTATCTAGATTTGAAGATAATAAGAAATAATAACAAATTAGATTTTGGTATTAATAGGAAGACTACTCATATTAATAAATAAAAGTTTTAACCCTTTTTCACATATATTTGCTGTTTTTAATAGTTTGATTTATAGATTAATAAATATACCCTTGAATAAAGAAGAATTTAATAAAGAATATAAACATTAATACTGCTTTAATTAATGGTTTTAATAAAGACTTTATACAAAAGAAGACTGAAAAATTTAAATATCAAAAAACTGTTGATATTTCTACTCTTAAAAAAAGAAAAGATGATTATAATTTTAAAAAAAATTACTTACCATCCTTGGGTTAATAAACATTTTTAATTTTTTTTAAAGAAGTTGGTATAACTTTAGTTCCTCAAAATAAATATAGTATTAAAAATTTACTACATTTTTATAAAAAAGATAAAATTCCTAATAATAAAAAATCTTGTATTTATCAATTTAATTGTTTAGATTGTGTTCAGGTTTATATTGGAAAGACAAAACGTAATTTGCAAACTAGAACGAAACAACATTTTCATAAGATTAAGTATAAACAAACTGATAAAACGCCGTAGCAAATCATTTTTGGTCATTTAACCATGAAATAAATCCAAAAGTGAAATTATTAAAACAAATAAATGGTCTGATAGATTTCATAGTTTGGGAAAATATACTTATTTTAAAAAATAAACATCGCGTAATGAATTTTGAAATACCAGCAGTTGATTCTGTTTTTAGGTTTGTTTCGTTTTCAGATTTTGGTAATACTGAAAAAAACATATCACAGTAACAGGTATCCTTGACAACAGAGTTTGTTTGTGGACTGAAGATACAAACGATTTGTTTGTGAAATCGATCTCCATTAGAAAGAAGTATTAACACCAGTGAAGCCTTTGCAACAAATATTTATATTTGTGTAATATCTATATAATATTTCTGGCACTATAACATTTTCCATTTTAGCGCTTTTATACATTCCTTGGATTATTTGCCACACTCTAAAATTATCATTTCTCACAGCCACTTCAAGCAGACATCTGCTTACTCACTCCCCATTCTTTTTTACTTCAATTAAACTTTTATAACCCCACGATTATAAGATTTCTTCTAGATTCTTGGTCCATTTGTACCTTCCACCTCCTTAATTCTTGCTCAACCCTCCTCTTAGCCATAAAACATCCATCATACCATCCCTCTTTGTATTTGTGCCGCCCCCCCCCCCCCCCAACTTTCTCTGTTTCATTCTAAATGTTGCTTTTTCAACAAACCACTCTATTTTCTCTGTTGCCTCTTCTGGTTTCATCCCTTTTAATAATTCATTTATAGTAGCCCATGTATCTTCCCAAAATTAAATTTAACCTATCTACAAATATCTCCTCCTCCCACTCTCTTCTCTGGTTAAATACTTCTATCTTCTTTCCCAATCTAATTACTTGATCATATTCCATATCATACTTAACTTTAAAGGTAATCTTCAATAGAAAATGACAACCAGTATAAACTCCCAAAATTACCTCAAAATCTGTTAATGCAACATCAGCATTTGATGAATAAAGCACCAGTCCACTACACTCTTACCATTGCTACTTACAAATGTAAATTCCCCCATCCCATCCTTCCCCTTTATTCTATTACATAGATTTAAATTTGTTTTCTTCACAAAACTGCAATAACTATCACTACTTTGTCGCTTGTCCATTTCCTACATTGCCTGCCTCAGTAGCGTGGTGGTAGCATGTCTGCCTCACATTCAAGAGGTCCCGAGTTTGAATCTCGGTAAGGGTGAGTTACCTGGATAAGGGTTTTCCGGGGTTTTTACTTATCCCAAAAGACAAATGTCAGGTAACTCTAAGCTCCATGGGCCCCGGACTCATTTGAGCATCATTTCACCCATTTCATTCATTGTCCAATATGACTTAAGGTTGAAGGACGTAAATTAAAAAAAAAAAATCTTGCATTATACTATTGTCTTCCTCAGCTCTTATTTGAAGTTGCTCACACCTTGTCCTGGCATTAAAGTCCCCAACTAAAACTATTTTTATAGCAGTGTGCTTATTATATAGTATCTCCATGTCCTGATTTAGTTGAGAAAATAATTTGGGACCATAAAATTCTGACAAACTTGGTGGGATATATGAAATGCCTAAAACCATCTTATCAACTTTCCCTAGTATGCTACTACTTTCCCTAGTTAGCTACTAATATCCACACCGCCTTATAACACAGCTCCTCCAGTACCTTAACCTGAAAACTTCTATCTTTCTTAACAAAAAATCCCAAACACCCTTATGCTCTCCCCCTCTGCCTGCTTCTTATTGCCACTTGACTGTAATACTCATACTTCTCATTGGCAATGTTCACACTTTTTCACAACAAAGTCTCCTAAACAGCAAATATATCAGTCACATTTAATAACTGCTTAATTTCACCTCTACTCAGCTTCTCACACAGAACCTCGTCATTCCAAAATAACACCACCAAAGATGGGATGGGATGGGATGGATAGACAGAAGGACGGACGGACGGACGGATGGACGGACAGACAGACAGATAGATAATTGGGTTTAAGGGCGCCCTTGAAATCCAATGAGGTTAAAATCAATCTAAAATGCTAAAACTGTCAGTTAAATAAACAAAGATAAAAACCCGTACAACGGTATCTCAAAGACTAAAATCAAGCTTAAAACCATAAAAAGATTAAAATTCCAAATTAAAAGGGTCCTATATTCTAAAATGTAGATGTAAAATGAAATCTAAAACCTTGGTCACTGCTTGCTCATCATCCGCCAGGATCTCCGCCATGCTGGCCGGCAGCTGGAGAGACCTGCAGAGACGTGCTAACCTAAAACAATCTAAAAGTACGTGGCAGACCGTCAGAAATGAGCTGCACAGTGGGCAAACAGGTTCTGGGTCCGACTAGATAAAAAACTATTACTAAAATAGCAGTGACCAATATGCAGCCAAGCCAATATCACCTCCTCTCGCCGGGATAATCGACAGGAGGTCGTCCAGTGGATCGGAAGCTCCTTCACAGTCCTTAGCCTGATGCCACGCAGAGCCGACCACTCATCGTGCCAGCACGAGAGCGTCGCCCTACGGACAACAAGCCTGAAGTCTTCCGCGGTGGCCAAGGGGAAGGTATAACCAGGTGCTGTGGCGGCCACCTTAGCCGCCGAATCCACCCTTTCATTACCCTGCAAGCCAATGTAACCAGGAACCCATGCACACCACGCTTACGCCAGAGACGTTTAAGACGTGCAGGGCGTCCTGGATATGCTGTATAATGGGATGGTAAGTGTATAGCTCACGAAGGCTCTGAAAGGCACTAAGGGAATCACTCAAAATGAGGGAATTACCCAACTTTCGGCGGCGAACATGTAAACTGCCTGGTAGATTGCGTAGAGCTCTGCGGTGTAGATGGATGTGGTGCCATGGAGACCGAATGTAAAGGGTTCGGCTCCATGGACGAACGCACACCAAACACCTATAGAGCTTCTGGACCCGTCGGTAAAAATTAAGCTAAAATCCTTATTGTCCGATAAAAATTCTAAAAACAAACTACGGATACTACACGTGGGGATCGTAGACTTCCGGTACACTGCCAACCCAAGATCTATAGAGGTGCAGTACGCAACCAAAGAGGATACACACGTTCACCCCTAGGATACATCCTAGGTATCTCGAGTGCATGCCTCCTAAGAAGCTCCCGGGAGTGAAAACCTGGTGGCTTTGGCTTGACAAATGAGTTCCTATATCGCACATCAATGGAGGAATCAAAAAAGGGTGCATACGTCGGATGCGAGGGCATGGGTTTTAAGCCACAGCCCTAATTCCCCAGCAAAACATCCTGGCGATAGCGAAGAGGAGGTTCCGCCGCCTCGGCATAGAGGCTTACAACTGGGCTAGTTGGAAATGCCCCAGTAGCTAACCGAAGGCCAGAGTTATGGACCGTGTCTTGTTTCTTCAGCATAGATGGACGAGCTGAAGCATAAACGGTGCACCCATAGTCCAGCTTGGAGCGGATCAGTGTGCGATACAAACGAAGCAGCACTGCGCGATCCGCTCCCCACGATTCCCCACTAAGTACCCGCAAGATATTAAGAGAACGCTCACATCGTGCTTTCACCTGTGCTATATGCGACGACCAGCTTAGCTTTCTATTGAAAATCAGCCCAAGGAACCGTATTTTATCTGCAAATGGTAAAAAATGTCGACCCAGTCGGAGGAAAGGTGGTAATCGACTCTTGCAGTGCCAGAAGTTAACGCAGACCGTCTTCTCAGTGGAGAACCGGAAGCGGTTCTTAGAACTCCAGTCGTGAAGGTTGTCTAAGCATTGCTGTAAACGACGCTCTAGGAACGGAGTACGCTGAGAAGTACAGTAGACGGCAAAATCGTCCACAAATAAGCACAATGAAACCCCACGAGGAACACAGAGATAGAATTAATCGCAATAGCAAACAGTGTAACACTTAGGACCAATCCTTGTGGGACCCCATTCTCTTGGTTAAAAAGGTTGGATAAGACCGAGCCGACCCTTACTCGGAAAACACGATTGTTCATAAACTCCCGAACAAACAGGGGTAGGCATCCGCGAATATTCCAGCTGTGCAGGGTGCCTAACAGACCTGCACGCCAACATGTGTCATAAGCCTTCATGAGAATCAAAATAGACACCAACTGGCAGTTCCTCTGGAAACCATTCATTATCTGTCAACATTGACACGAGATGGTCTAGTGTCGAACGGCGACGTCAAAAACCACACTGAATGTTCGTCAGAAGGTTACGGGTTTCCAGCCACCACACCAACCAAAATAGGAATGATGGTGGCTTCCCGCCACTTCTCAGGAAAACTGCCATCAACCCAGACACGGTTATAGACCTCGAGTAGGAACTCCTTCCCTTCGGGAGAGAGATATTGTAGGAATTGTACGTGGATGCCGTCTGGTCCTGCTGCAGAAGGTCGCGAACATGAAAGTGCGTGTTCTCGCTCTGCCATGGTGAAGAGGCGATTGTAGTCTTCAAGGTTTCCAGAACGAAAGCAAAAACCTTGAGACTCCACCTGATTCTTAATTAGGAGAAACTCAGGTGCATAATGATCTGAGCTAGACACGTGAGCGAAAGCACTGCCAAGGGTGTTAACTAGGTCAAACGGATCCACGACGACGCCTGAAGGAGTTTTTAAACCAGCATTTGGAACATGGGTCGATTTTCCGGCCACGCGCCTTAACCTATCCCACACTACAGAACAAGGTGTATGGCGATTAAAAGACGAAACAAAAGTGGTCCATAATTTCTTTTTGCAGTCCTTAACTACTTGCCTAGACCTGGAACGCATCTTCTTGAACTGAATCAGGTTATCCAGTGTGGGGTGACGTTGGAAAACCCTTAGGGCACGCCTACGATCACTGATTGCGTTCCAGCAGTCATCCGTCCACCATGAGACAGGACGTCGATGAGGATTTGGAGACGACTGCGGAATAGACCGTTCTGCGGCGGAAAGTATCCGCTCGCTAAGATGTTCTACAAGATCGTTAACAGAGGCATGCTCCTCATAATTAAAAACCGCCAACTGGGTGTAAAGGGCCCAGTTGGCATGATCTAAATGCCAGGTAGGCAAGCGCGTGGAACATATGTTGTGTGCTAGGAGACTAATTAGACAGTTAGACAGGGGAAGTGGTCACTGGAGTGTAGACCACCAAAGATTTGCCCTATATTGAGCCTTTTCTTTCAAAACAGAACCTGTCCAACATAGCCCTGCTATGCGTCATTCTGATTTCTTCGTCATCCCCAAAACCACCCTTCACTTGCATTATACTGCCACTAGGAGTTGACACTACACTGATCTGTCCTGGCGCCAAACATCCAGTCCAGCCGTTGCACCTAAAGTTAACCTGCTTGATTCATCTCTCATCTGTTTTGATGGCATGACATGCTTCTCCAGTGATTCTGTCAGCTAATTTCCAAGCTAATTCATTCCCCCTCTTCTGACGTCACATCTTGCATCATCATCTGTTCTCGTCACACTACTCTTCTCTCTCACTTCACCTCCGGAGTTTCGGTCATTTAAGTCTTGCCTCTCTCGATTTCTGGCATTCATTGTCGCTCTCATTTCCTGCATACACGATTCCTATGTCAAATTTTGCTCACTCATATCCTGCTAGACACCATCAATATACAAAGAAAGCCCTCTAACAAATGCCTTCCTTCCTTGTTGTTTTGCTAGCTTCATCTCTTGTATTAAAACTTTTACACTCCCTTTCATTTTTGCCATAGTCATATTCAATAAAAATTTTTGTTTTAACTTGGATGCATTATTTAAAACTTTCCATTTAAATTTAACTGTTGAGAGTTTTACAATTATAGGCCTTGGGTGTGCTCCCCTTTTTCCCATTCCAAATGAGTCAATTATTTCCCATCCTGCTAGATCAATTCCTCTGCATTTGCAACCAGTCTTGCATTGATTCTTTTTTCCATTTTCTTTATTTGTACTATGTCCTCCGCAATTCTCTTTAGCATTGTCCTCCGGCCCAGAGTTCAGCTCCAATCCACCGATGATCAGAAGGATCACCTTCCATAACCATGCTGATAATGTCCCTTTAATTTTATTCCCATTTTTCCTGCATTTTCACACTGTAAAATGCACCTATTCACACTCGATAACTTTCGAGTGAAACACCCATCGCAGAGCTCACGTAATACATGTCCACTTCTACCGCTTCTTGCCAGCAACTCAACAACTACATTATTTCTCTATTCTCCACTTTCTTCACCAGTCTTCAGCATTCCACTGGACCACCTATGTTGGTTACTTAAGTTTCTGATTCTGATATTTCCCTAATGATAAGCATAAAATGCATTTTCGTAATGTTCATATATTTAGAAAATAATTTTTACTTCACTCAAACCACTACCATTCTAAATCCTTTCATGGAAGTGTTGAAAACAGTGTTGTTGTATAAATTAAATTAATTGGGAGTCGATTAATGACACTAAACAACACTTTTAAATTTTCCCGGAACTAGTTTCAGAGGCCTTCCCTCTATCTTCAGCCGGACATCGACTGGTTCTCATTGGTGTAGCTGGCAATATTTTGTCATCGGTCTCCTCTGGTGGCGGTTCGAGGAACTTGCTGAACAAATCTTTCTGGGGGATGTCAAAATTGAATACTTTGTTCCTATTTTTTTGAAATAAAGATTTGTTCCCATGTGGACAGTTCTTGTTTTCCTGTTGTATGTTTTAGTAATTTTGGTTCTGGATTTATGTTGTGGTTTTTTTCCCAAAAATGCGTGGCAACTGCTGATTTTTCTAATTGTTTGTATTTTATGTTCCTAAAATGTTCCTTTGCTCTTGTTTCTAAATTTCTTTTGGTTTTTCCAATATAAATTTGACTACAGTCACAGCATTCAATTTGATATATACCAGATTTTTTGTTAGATGGAATGGCATCTTTGATGTTTGAGCAAATTAGGTTGTTTAAGGAGTAATGGTTCACTGGAGCTAGTTGAATGGTTTGTTTTTTGAAGACTTTTTTGAATTTACCAAAGGCCCATGGATGGTAAGTGAATTTTTTGAAGATCATTTTAGTTTCTGTAGCTGAGAGGGTTGTGGTTTCCTTTAGTAGTTTCTTCTTATTTGCCAAGTTCACTTTTTTGTCTACTAGTGATTTGGGAAAGTCATTTTTCTGTGCTATTTCAATAACTTTGTTGTATTCTATTTTGTATTCTTCTGCTGTGAGAGGGATGTTGACCAGTCTGTGTGCTAAACTATTAGCACCCAGACTGGTCAACACACAGACTGCTAAACTAGTTTAGCACACAGACTGGTCAACATCCCTCTCACAGCAGAAGAATACAAAATAGAATACAACAAAGTTATTGAAATAGCACAGAGAAATGACTTTCCCAAATCACTAGTAGACAAAAAAGTGAACTTAGCAAATAAGAAGAAACTACTAAAGGAAACCACAACCCTCTCAGCTACAGAAACTAAAATGATCTTCAAAAAATTCACTTACCATCCATGGGCCTTTGATAAATTCAAAAAAGTCTTCAAAAAACAAACCATTCAACTAGCTCCAGTGAACCATTACTCCTTAAACAACCTAATTTGCTCAAACATCAAAGATGCCATTCCATCTAACAAAAAATCTGGTATATATCAAATTGAATGCTGTGACTGTAGTCAAATTTATATTGGAAAAACCAAAAGAAATTTAGAAACAAGAGCAAAGGAACACTTTAGGAACATAAAATACAAACAATTAGAAAAATCAGCAGTTGCCACGCATTTTTGGGAAAAAAACCACAACATAAATCCAGAACCAAAATTACTAAAACATACAACAGGAAAACAAGAACTGTCCACATGGGAACAAATCTTTATTTCAAAAAAATAGGAACAAAGTATTCAATTTTGACATCCCCCAGAAAGATTTGTTCAGCAAGTTCCTCGAACCGCCACCAGAGGAGACCGATGACAAAATATTGCCAGCTACACCAATGAGAACCAGTCGATGTCCGGCTGAAGATAGAGGGAAGGCCTCTGAAACTAGTTCCGGGAAAATTTAAAAGTGTTGTTTAGTGTCATTAATCGACTCCCAATTAATTTAATCACTACCATTCATGTTCCAGCTTATAATGTAATACAAATACTCTTTTCACTTACCTGAAGACAGGTCCACATCGCCTCAAATTCTCTTGATGGTGATGATGTTGAAACTGGCTCTGCAGTTGAATTAGGCTGAGAGGGTGAGAACTGTAGCTTTGTTGGCACAACATTCTGTTCATATCTTGAGTTTCTGCCGCTAGGCCCTGACTGCTGTTGAGCACTGAAGTTGCCCTGCATGCACACAATAAAAGCTTGTTAAAAGTTTGGCAATAGCCTGCATATTAACCTAATGAGGATGTATGTAAATTATCCTCCCTATCTCAAATAAAAAAAGATAACAAAAAAATATACTTGAATGTAATCAAATTCAAGATTGATGCATTCTAAAATGCTTAATAATGTGCTAGTGCATGGATAACAGCTCCTGAAATATTCTGAATTCTCTTTTAAAAGAAAAATTTGAAATGTTAAATTCCAGTTAGCAAATGCAGCATAGCACACAGGAATGAGCGATTTTAATATGGCAAACTTGAACTGAATTTTCATATACATGTAAACATGGTCAACTGGAAGATTGAGTTTTGCCATTTACCACTCACAAGAAATATCTGTCATTTCCTGAAGATGAAGTCCTGTAAATAACCTCCTTCTCTGCAAAAACATTCCTGAATACAAGTTTGACATAACTTTCTGCAACATCTCAATGATGACTGATGCAATGTTGTCATGAATCCTAGTCTTTAGTTCATAAATGTTTTTTAGGACAATATAGATTCTAGCTTTCAAAACAACACATTGGAAAAAATCACACACTGAAACATTAGGTGATCGTGGGCCAATTCATGTAGCCATTCTACGAGATCAGCCACTCTCCAAAGGGTTGTAAAACAGTAATTGATATTATTGCTGTGTGAGACATTGATCTATTCTGCTGAACCCATGTGGACTCATTCACGGGATAATTTTTAGTTTCAATGGTGATAAATATTTCAATCATTGTGGTGTAGCACTGGACATTCAGAATAACGTCAAAGCACCATAGAAATATGGACCAATGATCCCTTTCAATGACAGTGAATCACAAAGTCACTTTTTCACTGTGCAATAGTTGCTGGTGTAGGAAATGAGGATTTCATGCAGCCCAGTAACAAAAGTTTCGTTCATTCACACAACTACTTGAAAATATGCTTTGTCAAACATCCACATGCTGTTTAGGAACATTTTGTCATCTTTACAATTTGCTAAAAACTATTCAGAAAAAACAATCTATTGGTATCACCAGCTTGTATTGTTGGACAATTTGAACCTTGTACAGAGGATATCTGAGATCCAAAAACAATAATCTGCCCAAAGAGCTGTAAGATAAACCTAATGACACAGCATTGGTATGCAACAATGTGTACTCTACTAAATGCCAGCATTAAATGTTTGAATGGTCTCCTGCATCTGAACTATTCTTCTTGCTTCTGGATATTTCTTGTTAAAGGAGAACCTGTTGATTAAAATATGTCAACCCATGTCCTCACAGATTGTTCTGACAAAACAAGATCATGAAGCCCAAGTAAAAAATAATATAATTCTTATTGTACAGCTTCATAAGAACTTGCTTTTATAAATACCTTTGCTATAAAAGCACAATATTCTGCAAACAACTGTGCCAAGGCAAATGGAGTGGCTTTCTTTGAGGAACAAAACAAGAGACATAACTTCAAATATGATTTAGTAATAATCAGGGCTCGGATGTTATTGGCCTAAAAATTGTCTAACAATGACCTATAAAATGCCCTTAAAATACAAATAAAATGACCTAAAATGTTTAAACAATGACCAAATAAAAATTAACAATTTCCTTCATTATGTGACTTTGTGGGTTCATAGAATTAAAAGTCCAGTTTGCAGAAATTCCAAAAAGCTCTTTATTTCCGTAGAAACACACTTTGGTCAACCCTTACAGTAGCAGAATTACATAAGATACAAAAATACAATCTTCAAGGTCGTCGACCACAAACAAAATAGTTCAGTTTCAAAACACAGCTGCATGCGCACGATTATCAAGTTCCGATTACAACTGTCCTGACAGCTAACCTCGGATTCTTTTTATACCTCTACACACTGTTCTAGAAATTAATTGAATGTTCTGTAACAATCAAGAAAGCGAACCTTCCAGTCATCTATCTGTGTCTTTCTTTCTCCATTTCAGCAAGCATTTAACTCTGCGCTGCACTGTCTGTCTCTATGTGCGCACCAGCCACAACAATGCTCTCGACACTGCTCCTCCTCAAAGCTGGTCGTCCCAAACAGCACAATCATAGCGGGCCAGACGATCCAGGTGCACAACCAACATTTATCCTTGGGGCACCTTCTTGATGCGGTAGACCACGTCGTTAATCCTCTTTACCACCCGCTACGGTCCTTGCCATAGCTGTTGAAGTTTTGGGCAGCGTCCCTTGGTTCGGGTAGAGCGGTACAACCAGACCAGGTCACTTTGCTGGAATCCTTGGCTGTTGGCTTGTCTATCATACCGGGTCTTCATGAGCTCAATCGCCATCTGGATGTTCTGAAGAGGCATCTCATGCATGTCGTGGAGATGATCCACGAGGCTCTCCACATACTCCATTGCTGGCTGTTTTGCTTCCGGGCGGCTCCCAAAAGGCAGCTCACAAGGGAGGGGTAACTCTCGGCCAAACATTAAGCTTGCGAGCGTAAACCCAGTGGTGTCATGTGTTGACTTGCGGTAGACCAGCAAGAACAGTGGCACCTTGACGTCCCAGTCTCCCTGATACCTGGCCATGATCTTCCTCAGATGTTCTTCTAAGGTCTTGATATACCTCTCGACCATGCCATCCGACTGCGGGTGTAGAGGTGTTGTGCAGGTCTTGTTTACCCCAAGTCTTTCCAGTGCCTCCTTCATCGGGTTAGACTGAAAATTGGTGCCCTGATCGCTGTAGAGCTCTAACGGCACCCAAAAACAGCAGAACAGTTGCTCCACAAGGCAGTCAGTGATTATTTTCGCCTCCTGGTTTGGGACAGTATACAACCCCGACCACTTGAAGTAGTCCACGACCACCATCAGGTACTTGTTGCCCCGGTCGCACACTGGGAATGGTCCAGCTATGTTGACAGCAATGCGTTCGAAGGTGCTTCGACGTTGTATTGCTGCATGCGACCCCGACTCCTCATTTGGGGCCCGCAACTCGCCGTGCACTTGTGGCATTGATGGCACCATTTCTCAGCATCTGCTCGGAGCCTCAGCCAGTAGTAGCGCTGTCAGGAGTTTCTTGATCATTTGGTTTGCTCCCAGGTGTCCTCCTGAAGTACAGGCGTGCACTTCCTCTAAGACTTCCAGGATCTTACTCCGGGGAAGTACCAATTGCTCCCTTTGCGCCTTCCCATCGGGTGATTCCCATACCCAGAACAGTATGCCCTCTTTTATCTTAAGCGGATCACATTGGGCCCAGTACAACTTGTATGTGGTGCTTCTTGGTGCGATGTCCTCCCAGGTTGGTCTTGTCCCTCCACTTCTGTCAAGAGTGGTCCCAAGTCGGCTTCCCCAGCTGCTCCATCCTTAGGCCTGCACTATTCCATCAGCCGGCCCTGCTGTGACACACTCTGACAGCTGCGGCACGCCCCTTCTCTTCCACTCTTGTGCACTGGCCGTACTCTCCCAGGCAGGGTCTTTGGGACATTGTGCCTGCGTTACCGTGGCTCTTCCCCCTCCGATGTTCAGAGGTGAAGTCGTACTCCTGCAGCCTCTGGACCCAATGGGCTGTCTGGCCTTCCAGGTTCCTAAAGCTAAGTAGCCAGGTGAGGACGGAATGGTCAGTCCTCAGGTGGAATGGCTGACCGTACAGGTACTTGTGGAAGTGCTCCAAGGTCTTTACTACCGCCAGTAACTCTCGCTGGGTGATGCAATAGTTCTTCTCTGCCTTGGATAGCATCTTGCTGTAGTAGGCTATCACTCGCTCGTGGCCATCCTCCTGGACTTGGGATAGGACACCCCCAATGTGGTAGTCGCTGGTGTCGGTGTCTACAATGAAGGCACCGCCTGGTTGTGGGAATCCAAAAATAGAAGCAGCGCAAAGCGTCTTCTTTAGCTAGTGGAAAGCGACTTCGGCATCCTCAGTCCACACATAGGCCCGTTGTTCTTCTGTCAGGCAGGTGAGGGGCTTGGCGATGTTGGAGAACCCCTTTATGAAACGGTGGTAATAACTGCACAGCCCCAGGAAACTGCACAATTCTCGCTTATCCTTCGGGTGAGACCAATCTCTCACGGCCCGTGTCTTCTCCGCATCTGTGGCCACTCCGATTGGTGAGACTATGTGGCCCAAGTAGTTGACTTCCTTGCGGAAGAGCTGGCACTTCTTTCCATTTAGCTTCAAGTTGGTCGCCTGCAGTCTCTGTAACACCTTGCTCAGGTTGTCGAGATGGTCCTCGAATGTCTTCCTGACGATGTCGTCCAGGTATAGCAGGAAGGCATCATAAGTCAATCCTGTGATCACTGACTCCTTGAGGCGTTGCAAGGTAGCTGGTGCGTTGCAGAGACAAAAGAGGATAACTGTGAGCTGCCAAAGCCTTTGGCCTGTCGAGAATACGGTCTTTTCCTTGTCTCTTGGGTCTAGAGACACCTGCCTGTAACCCGACTTCAGGACCAGGATCAAGAACCATTGCGCACCAGCCAGCGTGTCCAGGGTGTCGCCAATCCGGGTTAATACGACGCAATCCTTCCTGGGACACAGTTCAGCTTCCTGTAGTACATGCAGAAGCGTGGCTAGCCGTTCTTCTCCGTCATCAAGACCACAGGGGAACACCATGGGCTGTCAGGCTCTTCAATCACTCCCCTGGATCTCATGTCTCATACTGCCGCTTGTTTTGCCAGCGGAACACGTCTAGATGGTTGCCGAATAGGCCGGGCGTCTCCAGTGTCAATGCCGTGAAGCACTCGGTCCGTGCGATCATAGTCGCTGTAACCTTGGCTGAAAAAGTGCTGGTATCATCTCAGTAGTTGTCGACCTTTTCTACCTGCTCTGCGTTCAGGTGGTCGGCCACCCTCTCCAGTAAGCCTTCCAGCCAGTGGCCCAGGTGTTGGGTCAGCACCGGCTCCTGGGTCTTGTCGATTCGTGTTACACTGATCACGGCACGTCCCCAACTCCTTCCTGACCTGGACGTCGTGATCCATGTCTGCCAGGTTGAGCAGCCTCACTGGCACCTCCTCTCAGCACGGCAACACTGTCCTGGCTACACAGAATCCATGCACAGGAGTCTTCTGGTCCAGCATCAAGTTCTTCGTCCACTGGCCTTCCAGTCGCGCCGTCACCACTACCTCGCTTCTCACAGGGACAACCACGTCTTCCCTCAGGACGACCCTGCAAATTCCCAGGCGTTCTTCGGGTTGCCAGAGTATCACCTCTCCTCCATTGAGCCGCAGGACCTTCCTGCTGACGTCGATCATAGCCTCGTGGCTCCTAAGGCCATCCAGTCCTAGTATCACATCCTCAGCAACCTCTGCGACGAACATCCACTGACGCACAGCACTACGTCCCAAGGTCAACTTCAGCAGGGCTTCCTTTTCCATAGGCCTGTGTATCTCAATTGACACCCAAATCCTAACAGCACTTCAGTATTATGAAAGAGGAGGATATCAAGACAACACTGCTGACCTGCATGATATTAGTCAGGCATCAGTAAGCTACATTATCAGCAAACTTGTATAAATTTCCCTCCAGGCCTCCTCATTTCTCATTTGTATTTATTGACACAGATTTATTTTCTTTAATGTTCATTCTTTTTTGGACTAGAGGAAACATTGGTCTTCCTCTGACCAACTAATACCATGCTTCTTCATATTATCCATATTCACAGCAACCCAGCACACCAAGCTTTGTTACTGAACCTCAAACAGCAGCAGCAGCAACTGTATGAATGATTAAGTAATAGCTGTGAGATTACCACAGAGATTTATAAACTTGTAGGTACAGTGCTTTGTTTAGCACTCAATGGGACTCGTGAATGTGCATAAGAAGATTTCTACATCGTGTAACATTTGCTCCGTGCAGGTCCTCCGAGGCATTTTATCGTCTATGAATACCAAAAAGTTAAGACCGCCTTTGGTCTGGACCAAGTTACTCAGAACATAGTATAGATAAAAGTGATAACCATGAATACGGCCCTATATTTTCTCCATTTCTCAGTTTTCTTAGTCAAAAATTATATGCTAATCATCTTCCTTTCACTCACATAATGAGCATTCACCTTGTGGGTGCCTGTTTCATTGTTCTTTTAGCCTACATATTCCTGCTCTTAACCATGCTACCCCTCTTTTGTTTTTCCTGACTAGTGTTATCTATATACCTTTCTCCACCAGCTAATAGGCCACGCCGTGGCTCAGTGGTTAGACCGCTTGGCTCTCACCAAGGCAGCCCGGGTTCGATCCCAGGCGACCGCAAAGTGAGATTTGTGGTGGACAACACGGCGCTGGGGTGGGTTTTCTCCAGGACCCCCGGTTTCTCCTGCCATTTCATTCCACCGGTGCTCCATCTTCATCTCATGTATCATCAGTGTCATCGCCTGCGGTGCCGTATGTAGTAAAAGCGGGCATTAAACACTACACATTTCCACCAGCTATTTTTTATAGCTACACAAAAGAGAAGTGATCTCTTCTCACATAATGGACTAAAGAATTTTTGAATTTCTGTATCTTCAAATCTTTTTCTTATTCCCTTCTAAAAACCATTACAGTTTGTTTCTCTTTTCCTCCAAACTTAGTCTAGACCATCATTTTCTAAGTTATTTTTTTGATTATTTACCCAAATAGTACTATGTAAACTTGTTTCTTGGTTAACTGATGGAAATTAATCATTCTTCCACACTAGCCCAGGCTACCGCAAAGTGAGATTTGCGGTAGACAACACGGCGCTGGAGCGGGTTTTCTCTGGGACCTCCGGTTTCCCCCACCATCTCATTCCACTGGTGCTCCATCTTCATCTCATGTATCATCAGTGTCACCGCCTGCGGTGCCGTATGTAGTAAAAGCGGGCGTTAAACACTACACATTTCCACCAGCTATTTTTTATAGCTACACAAAAGAGAAGTGATCTCTTCTCACATAATGGACTAAAGAATTTTTGAATTTCTGTATCTTCAAATCTTTTTCTTATTCCCTTCTAAAAACCATTACAGTTTGTTTCTCTTTTCCTCCAAACTTAGCCTAGACCATCATTTTCTAAGTTATTTTTTTAATTATTTACCCAAATAGTACTATGTAAACTTGCCTCTTGGTTAACTGATGGAAATTAATCGTTCTTCCACACTAGCCCAGGTGACCGCAAAGTGAGATTTGTGGTAGACAGCACGGCGCTGGAGCGGGTTTTCTCTGGGACCTCCGGTTTCCCCCGCCATCTCATTCCACCGGTGCTCCATCTTCATCTCATGTATCATCAGTGTCACCGCCTGCGGTGCCGTATGTAGTAAAGGTGGGCGTTAAACACTCCACACACTAGCCGTCTCTAGGCTAAGGTTTGGATAGGTAGAGTAAGACTGAAAAATTCAATGCCATAGCCGGGATTTGAACCAGAGATCTCGTTCTCCATTCGGCTGCTCTTAACCATTGAGCTACCATGGCCAACATACCAGCATAACATTGTTTCTTGGTACTTTAGACATTGTTTCAGCAAATTACCATTTTCTAAATTTAGAATCCCTCTCACAGCAGAAGAATACAAAATAGAATACAACAAAATTATTGAAATAGCACAGAAAAATGACTTTCCCAAATCACTAGTAGACAAAAAAGTGAACTTAGCAAAAAAGAAGAAACTACTAAAGGAAACCACAACCCTCTCAGCTACAGAAACTAAAATGATCTTCAAAAAATTCACTTACCATCCATGGGCCTTTGGTAAATTCAAAAAAGTCTTCAAAAAACAAAACATTCAACTAGCACCAGTGAACCATTACTCCTTAAAAAACCTAATTTGCTCAAACATCAAAGATGCCATTCCATCTAACAAAAAATCTGGGATATATCAAATTGAATGCTGTGACTGTAGTCAAATTTATATTGGAAAAACCAAAAGAAATTTAGAAACAAGGGCAAAGGAACACTTTAGGAACATGAAATACAAACAATTAGAACAATTAGAAAAATCAGCAGTTGCCACGCATTTTTGGGGAAAAAACCACAACATAAATTACTAAAACATACAACAGGAAAACAAGAACTGTCCACATGGGAACAAATCTTTATTTTAAAAAATAGGAACATAGAATTCAATTTCGACATCCCCCAGAAAGATTTGTTCAGCAAGTTCCTCAAACTGCCACCAGAGGAGACCGATGACAAAATATTGCCAGCTACACCAATGAGAACCAGTCGATGTCCGGCTGAAGATAGAGGGAAGGCCTCTGAAACTAGTTCCGGGAAAATTTAAAAGTAAGTGTTGTTTAGTGTCATTAATCGACTCCCAATAAATTTAATCCTACACCAATATTTTAAAGCCTTCTCCATAACTAAATCTTTTCTTACTACCCTACCAACTTCAATTTGGGTTACTTCTTTTGCTGTTGCTCTTGGCAATTTGAACACTTCCTTACAAAACATCCTCTGGACAAAATCTGCAACTTCCCATCCATTTACAAGATGCCATATTTTAATCCCAAGTAACATTCTAGCCTCCACCACCTAATTATAACTGTTTGCAATTATTTCACTTACATCTCCAGCATTTTATATAAACATCTCACTATCATCACTGCTGCTTTTTCTTTTGCAATACTACTTACTTTTGTTTCGCCCATTCACTCCTGCATCTATTACAAGGGTAATCACACACTACTTTTTATTTTTTACTTCCATTCTTCCATTTCTCATGTTTACTCAATTTGAATCCTCTCTTAATACTATAATTTACATTGTTTCTATGTTTATATTTAATCCCCATTACTGTAATTATCTATATGGTGTAAAAGAGCACAATTAGCAAAATACCTGCATTTTGTCATAAGCTGCTTCATGGCATAAGCAGTACATTTAAGCAAAACAAATACACAGTCCTACATGCTTCATGTAGTACCTAATTAAAGTAAATCATATTTTACATACCACATAGTGACGTTTTCTGCATTTAGTAAGGTTATACTTCTGAAACACATTCCTTAAGTTGCCTGAAGGGTTGTTCAATAGGTTGAAGTACATGATGCATGTTTCATATATGTTTGGTGGAATATATACAGTCATTTTGAAGAGAGCAATTATCAAAATATGTCCATTCTGTAGTTATCATGTCCTTATTAAAAATCATTTAAGTACAATAAGTACACATTCCTGTATGGATAGAGTCAACATGAAAAATTCAATGCCATGGCCAGGATTTGAACCACAGATCTCCTGGTTTCCATCCAGTCGCTCTATCCCATTAATGTCAGGACGGCACATTGGCCATTGTAGCTCAATGGGTTAGAGCGACTGCACGGAAACCAGGAGATCCGTGGTTCAAATCCCGGCCATGGCATTGAATTTTTCATGTTGACTCTATCCATACAAAACCATAGCCTATGTACAGCTAGTGTGAAGAAATGATTAATTTCCACCAATAAACTTAAACACATTCCTATATTTATTAAACTATAGATGAGTAGTATTTATAACACATCGGCTTCACTTAAGTGAAGACTCATCTATAATTTAATAATTATTAGCTTCACAGTGGTGTTCCAATACAGTTAAATTTTGATACATTCCTATATGATTCATACATGTAATTAAAGTACTTACCACAAACTGGGGTTGCACCATATTCCCATTTTGGTTGAATGACTGGGACATGTTCCTGGAGTTGCCCGAAGTATTATTTGCTGCTGCCGCAGATGGTCTTACTCTCTGCTCTGTATTTGTGGTCCAGCTTGCAAAAGCACTAGGTGGATATGTGTTTCGTGGTAACACACACTGACTTTGGTTTATATTGTGTTCTGCACAGAAAGAACAGTTGTTGATTACTACAGTGCTTTTATTTTTCCTCTTTCAAAAATCACACTAACTGTGATGTCTGACATGACTACAATGAAACAATTGTAAATGATGGCAGACCCAAATTTGCTTAATATAGCTGGGAAAATAAAACATCAGCAAAACTGCACATTGAGGTTAACTGAGTTTTCCCGATTGCTACAAAATACATGGATAGAAGGCTGGTAGGGAAACTACAGCACTAATCAATTGTAAAACATTCTCTAATAAATGTAACCTAATTTTTTTTTGTTCTAAGGTTAAATTATAAACAAAAAACACTCAGTTTAGGTTGAATAGTTATAACTGATTTTAAGGAGCACAATATTCATGCCTATTCTGGGATCACACAAGCCCTCGCCATCAACCTATTTCCACCTCCAATCCCTTACTCTACTTTGCAACTGAATGTGCTGCTCAGGCATTACCTTCCCACCTACATTTATTTACCTTCACAAGATAAAAGAAAACTCCAGCATCATTCCCTATTCCACTTGAAAACTTAATATGAACTTCTTATATATTTTACAGGAGAATATACTGAATTTTAATGTGCACAATTCTCAACCACGTAACAGATGAACTGGTTAGATATAACATTAATGTCTATTAGGAATGGGTAGAAAATAACTTAAGGGTTACACTGTAATGGTGACCTTAATTTAACAGTTACTGAAGTAATGGAGAAACACAGTAACTAGCTACCCATTAACAGTTACAAAAGTAACAAACACAAGGCATCAAATTATCCAACGTAACAAAGTCACTAACACTAGTTATCCTGTTAATGGTTACTACAACCGACTGACAACATTCACGCACACATGAACTGGTATTGCTTATTGGGAACTAGTTACCTCAACTTATTAAGCAGTATTAACCTCTACCTCAAGAGATCTTGAGTGACAAATTTTTGTTTGTTCTCGCAGAAGTTCTTTACATACCACTAAATTCACAGGCATGGTTCAGTAACCTTTAAGCACGCTTAAAAATCATCAGTGTGGGCCACGTTTAACCCAGGACCTTGGGATTGGTAGGCAAGTGGCTAATCAAGTGAGCCACCCAAGCCAACAAGAGACAGATCAAAAGTGGTTGACACTGTCAATCCAATATGACATATGGTGAAAGAAATGCCTACTAATTATCACCTTTATATGGAGGTTTGTATATACATAAAATCACTAAACTCAAAAACCGTTCCATCAATCATCATACAAATGTATATGTTGAAGTATTTTTTCATGGAGTGGTTTGTTTTGCCTCACCACCAAATGGTACTACAGCATATCAACTTCTATACCGTTCAACTTATCAATATGAACATTGATATTGTAACGCGAGCGCTGGAACACCCTGTGAAGCAGCTGAGAGCGGGAGACAGGGAAGGTTCGGTTAGCCACGCCCTCGCCTCGTTTGTCCTATAGTGGTGACAGGCTTTGGTCAGGGGAAAAACATGACTGTGTCGCCTGTTTCTCCTACACCTGATTCTCGATCTTTCGTTTACTGGAATCTTCGCCTGGGAACCAGAAAAGCGGAGAAGTGGGCGATATTCCTATATAAAGAGGGTTACAGACGGACAGAGGAGAGTTGGCTTTGTCAGTTAGTGAGTGAGGAGACAGTCAGTTCTTGGTGCAAGAGTTAGTCAGTGACGTGTTAATGTACGAGAAGATTGTGCAACGGAAGACTGTACGTAACTGTGAAGGTGTACCGGAGCTTACGTAACCGCGAGTACAAGGAAATTGTAACGGACGAACTGGTGAATTGTAATTGTGTGCATTACGAAATTCTGTGTAATTGGCAAGTGTTAAACTGTAAGTCGGTGGAAATAAAGTACATTGTTGAGTGGTGTAATTGGACTTTTATTTCACGAACCCACAAAGTCACAATATAAATAGATATTTGGGGCATGGAGAAGGCTTTGCCACTTGGCCCATTGTTGTAACTTGCCACCAGATGGCACAACATATCAAGTTATGTACCATTCAACCAATCAATATTAAAATTGATGTAGATATTTTGGGCATGGAGGTTTTGGCACTTTTCCCACTGGTGTAACTTTCCACCAGGTGGCACAACAACATATCAAGTTATGTACAAGGGTCCTTCAATAAATAACTGAAGTGATTTAATTGCATTTGAATAAACCGCCCTGGAGAGCCATGGCTGCTAGTGGTGGAAAGGAAAATCCTTCCTCTAGGTGTGCTGTGCATACCAGTCATGCAGAGTGAATCTGTTGGAAGTTAGAGCCCGATACGTGAGGTTCTGTTTACTGCATCCACCATGGAACTGAAACTGCAGCAACGCACATCAATAAGGTTTCATGTTCTGTTAGACAAAACTCCTAGAGAAACCTTTGAAATGGTGCAGCAAGCATACAAGTACCAAGCTTTAGGCAAAACACAAGTCTTTGAGTGGTACAAACGTTTCAAATGGGGTCATGAAGACCTTCAAGATTCTCCACGCCCTGGAAGTCTCGTAACAGCAAGAACGAAAGTCAACATTAACACAATTGTGCGAGAAGATTGTCGCATAACGATTTTGAAAATTGTAGATATAATTAATTTGTCTGTTGGAGCTGTAGACGACATAATTCACAATGATCTTAGCCATTGAAAAGTTGCAGCAAAATGGGTAGGTACCGTATGTGCTGAAGGACAAACAGAAGGCTCACCACGTCATGACGTTTCAGAAATGGCTCGGAAGGTTATGACGGGAGTCATCACTATACCTTGTTTCACGTAAGCTTGCCCAGTATCTCTTAAGTCACGTGACCTAATCACCTCTCATTGGCTGCTGTTGTGGTAATGACTGTCATGCGGTAAAAATTAGTTCGTTATTTAACATGGTGATATATCATATGTTGGAAGAGAATTGTCAAATTTATATTTTCGTAACTGTTTGAATTAAATATATTACGCAACAGACTTGATTTATCTGAAATGCATGTTAATTCTTAAACGAAGTAAAGAGGAGGTTCCTTTGCTCTCAAGCACATGGCACAATAGCACGTGATTTAGTGGTAGTGGTGACATTTGTTTATATGACTTTTATCACTGACCTTGTTTTGAACTGGATTAGTCATATATCGCCATTCGAGAGTACGAGAGCTAAATTATTTTATTGATCGTTTATTGCACATGTACTTATTATATGTATAATGGCAGAGTATACGGCCAGTTTTTGTTGCATGTGTTTAATGCACCCACAGAGAAGAATCCGTCTTTGTCAGTGAGAGAAGTCGAACAGCTGTGCTCTGAAGTTACAGGTGTGAGTGTTAGATCCGTAGGAACATCGCGACATGAAACTGAGAAAACAGGAAAACTTACCACTCCAGGCAAAAGCAGGAATAAACAAAAGTGCGTGCTCGGAGAAAATACGTGAAAAGTGTTGTGTCATCATGTGTGTAGTTTTTCTTTAGAAACGAACTGCCTAACATAAGTAACATTTCGTCTGCTGTAAATGAGGATGAAGATTTACCAATTTTCAGCAGATTACTTATACAGCTGGGATTTGTGAATGAAAAAAGAGGCAAGAAAAATGTGCTAAAAGACAGAGGCGATATTGCTGTGTGGCGAAGACGTTATTTATGGACAACCAGACTGCACCGAGATACAAATCGCAAAATATACACGAAGAACACACGAAAAGTAAGGTATGGTGTGACACGACTTTTAAGACTGAAAGACAAGCATTTTTGAAAGGTATGTGTGCTGGTTTAAAAAATCCCAGTGGAAAAGGCCAAAGGCCTTTCATTATAAACTCTTTCAGTTTCATTGCTCAGTCATTCTGTTTCAATTTGCTCAGTTCATTATAAACTTGTATTTTTGCATGCCTTCATATCCTTATTTGTATGATTTTTGTATGATTTTATTTATCTTCCCGGCAATTATTACGACATTTACTGCAGGTTTAAATGTGACGGGAAGGCACCACCTATGGCCTATGATGCGAAAGCATTAGCCAATTAGGGCGAGGGGGAGGGTTGTTGAGTGCAGAGTGATACATTTCAGTGGGGCAAGGTTATATGAAACAGAGATTAGGGCGAGGGGGAAGGTAGTTGAACGCGGAGTGATACATTTCAGCGGGGCAAGGTTATATGAAACAGAGATTAGTGACGAGAGTTGGTTCCTCCATTACGACCCGTTAACAAAACAGGAGAGATCACAGTGGAAACATTCATTGAGCCCTAGGCCTAGGAAAGCAAAAGTTCAGAAAAGTGCAGGAGAGACCATGCATCTCGTATTCTTTGACAAACAGGGCATTCTGTATGATCATGTTGTTTAAGTAATCAATGCACAGTAACTGCTGCTTACTATTGTGATCTACTGAAGGGACCACTGAAGAAAAAAATTGCCAAAATGCAACCAGATCTCACAAGGAGAGGATGGATCTTGCATCAGGATAATGCCCCTGCTCATCGAGCTTGTGCATGATCATGCCTCATCCACCTTATTCTCCGAATCTCGCACCATGCGATTTTCACCTCTTCCCTAAAGTGAAACAGGAGCTTAGTGGTTGCCATTTTCAAAGTGATACGGAGTTGAACAATGTTGTCATGGGTATCCTGAACAGACTGTCCAAAAATGGGTTCAATGAGTGTTTCCAACAATGGGTAAATCGTTGGAATAATTGTATTTCATCAGAGGGAGAATACTTTGTAAATGTGTAGGTAAATGTTAGTGAAATAAAGCCATTATATGTTAATTAAAAAATTAGTTCCATTATTTATTGAAGGAACCTCGTACCATTCAACCGATCAATATTAAAATTATGAAAGGGTAGAGCCAGACTGAAAATTTCAATGCCATAGCTGGGATTTGAACCACGGATAATCTGATTTCCGTCCAGCCGCTCTAACCATTTGAGCTACTATGGCCAACATGCCGACATGACATTAAATTCTCCAACTGACTCGTGTTTTTCCCACTAAACCACAAGGAGTTCTCATAAACACACGAGACAACTACCTTAATGGTGACTTACTATGCTGTAAGTACTTTAAGGCCCAGGCTTTATAGTTTGGACCACAATTAGGTACAATTAATGGAAATTGTTCTTTCACACTAGCCGTGTGTAGGACGCACTATGAAAGGGTAGAGCCAGACAAACTCAAATGACACTAATCTCTCTGGAACATGATAAGAATGATGATATTGACATATGAGAACAACGATGTGACATCAATGCACTACAAATTTATGCTAGGACCAGAAAAGATTCTTAACAAACAACTGACTTGTGCACAACTCAGTTATGGAACATGTAAGGACTAGAAATGGTGGATTTCTTTTTCTTTATGCATCAGGAGGCATCAGAAAAACATTTCTGCTCAATTTGATACTTTCATAAATTTGAATGAAGAATGACTGTTTTGGCTATGGCATACTCGGGAATTGCAATAATGCTACTCGATGGAGGATGCAGGGTGCATTTGGCCTTCACACTGCCATTGAATTTAAATCTAGCCAAAAATTCTATTTGTAACATAGGAAAAACATCTAGAACTGCAACTGTATTGAAAACATGTCAACTATTTGAGATGAATGCACCATGGCTCATAAAAAGGGACTTGAAACACTTGATCATACTCTTCATAATTTCTGAAACAATCAATGCCTCAATGCCCAATTGGTTGAGCTGTGTTAATGCTTGCTGGTGATTTCCATGAAATTTTGCCAGTAATTCCAAGATTAACACCAACAGATGAGCTGAATATGTGCCTAAAGTATTCATTTCTTTGCAGACATGTGCAGAAACCTACACTGTCAAGCAATAAACATGTGCATTTATTTAGAGATGATTCTGCACAAACGTGTGCCCAGCAGCTTTTGGATATGCACAATGGTAAACTTCTAGTTGATTCTTCAGCACAGGAAATATCATTCCTACAGAAACTTCAGTCATAAATAGGTAGTCTTGACAATAAGGTTTTTCTGAACATTACCAACAATTTCTAGAATCATAATTTGCTTTGTGAGCATGCTATCTTAGCTCCAAAGAATGATGGCATTAATTGAATCAATGATAACACTCATTTGAAAATTCTTTGTACAGTTATGGAATATAAATAGATTCACACTTATAGACGAGAATGATGCTGTTAATTATCCAGTCAAATTTATGAACTCATTAGAACTGCTTAGGATTACACTGCACAAAGTGGCGTTCAAAATTGAATCATTTCAGAATCTGAAAAAACCACAGTTATGTAACAAAACCAGACTTTCCATTGAAAACCTGATGCCAAATGGCATCAGTTGAAGCAACAATAAATGGGAAACGTAAAGGAGAAGATGTGTTGATTTCACGCATTCCAATGAGTCCCATTGACCTACCCTTCACATACAGTTACAATTTTCTGTACGTCTTGCTTTTGCAATGACAATCAACAAAGCTTAAGTGCAGTCACAGTGCATTGCTGGATTAAATTTAATGAGTTCATGTTTTTTGAATGGCCAACTATATGCTGCTTGCTCCAGATTGGAAACTCCAACATTTTTGTATATCTGTACACCAAATCAGGAAACCAAAAATGTTGTTTATCACTTGCTTTACACTAGATGTACTAGCTTAAATTATTTTAAGTTAGTTTGTTATGAATTTGTACATATAAAACAAATAATATATCAGAATGAGTTATCTTTTACCTGTACTAATAATACATTATCATTTACTCATCTATAACTTAAAATTCTTTAGTTTAGAAGATTATAAAATTTTTATTCTAAATTTGTTTTATTTGATTGTCACTTATTTAAACTGAATATAATAATTGTATCTTTTATTCACGAATTTGACATTTCGTGAAATATTGCCAATCAATGAAAAATTTAATTATTCACCAAAGATGCAATTGAGGGACTTTATTACTCTTCACTAAAGATAATCAATTCAGGGGTAATCAATTTTATGAGTTAGTAATCTTTGATTATTATGAACATATTTTATGATCTTATTTAATATTTAAAATGGAAAAATTTATTAGTTATTTATCTACAGCTTCAAGGCATTTATGTGAATATCTATGGATTTTGAATCAACAATAACATTCAAAAATGTATTCAGGCTCTATGAAAGAGTTAATAGAACTTCCGTTTTCATTATTCCTCATTGTTGTTACTCAAGAAATAGTGAATATGGTTACACACTCTGAACTATTAATATTATTTGTCTGTAATAATATTGGTTTGTTTCATAAATTCGTTCGATTCTTGTTACGTGTTTATGACAAAGAACGTGTGCACTGTATGCCAGTATCACAACTACGGCAACGAAGTTGCCTAATTATCTAGGGGTAATCTGTTTACATACGCAAGGTCATCGAAAGTAAACAAGGCAATGAACTTTTCTAAACAAACTTTATTTTGTGCAGTATGCACCATTATTATCAATAACATATCTCCATTTCTCAGGAAGCTTATCAATTCCATTTTTCCAAAATCTTGCAGTTTTCTGGTTGACGAACTCTTCTACGGCGAGTCTTGGAGTCTTCCTCCAAGGAAGTAAGGCGTTTGCCATTAAGGAAGTTTTTCAGGGATCGGAATAAATGATAGTCAGATGGGGCAATGTCTGGAGAATAAGGCGGGTGAGGTAACACATCCCAGTCGAAATCCCGTAATTTCTGACGAGTTACCATAGAAGTGTGTGGTTTGGCATTGTCTTGATGAAAGGCGACTCCACCATTAGATGCCAATTCTGGCCTTTTCTCTCCTAGAGCAACCTTTAGACGATCCAACTGAGAACAGTATTTCTCTGAATTGATGGTCTCCCCAGGAGGAAGAAATTCGTAATAAATAATTCCTTTCCAGTCCCACCAAATGCACAGCATAATCTTCTCAGGATGAAGCCCTGGTTTAGGAATTGAGAGTGGTGGTTCCCCTTTCTTACGCCATGACTTTCTCTTTCGGATGTTGTTGTACACAATCCACTTTTCGTCTCCTGTAACCAGCTGTTTCAGAAAAGGGGCAGTTTCATTGCGTCTTATCAATGCGTCACAGATGGAAACGCGCTGAACTAAATTTTGTTCACTCAGTTCGTGCGGAACCCATACATCCGGAAGATTTACGTAACCAAGTTTCTTTAGGTGCCTGGCTACAGTTGCATGAGATAAGTTTAGCTCCTGACCTACCTTCCGAGTTGTTATTCTGGGGTTGTTCGTAATCATGCCCTTTATCCTTTCCTCATCCGTAACCACAGGTCGTCCAGAACAAGGTTTGTCTTTCACAGAGAAGTTCCCAACTCGAAATCGAGTAAACTATATTTGACATGCCCGATTCGTCACTGCATCTTCTCCGTAAACAGCACAAATTTTCCGTTGAGTTTGTGAGGCTGTTTTACCTCTACGGTAATAAAACAGCATTAAATGTCGAAAATGTTCCTTCTTGCCTTCCATATTAACATTCAAAAGTTACAAATCCACACTGTTGCATCCACAAACTCGTACTGAAGTTTGGTTACCAATTCTTACATAAGTTGACCTATTTACCTTTGGCCGTGAGGTCGCTGTGGTTTGTGTTCATAGCATTCTTTTCAATTATTGTATTTGTAAACAAACCCCATATTGTTAGGCAACTTCTTTGACGTAAAAGTAATGGGGGCATGCATTGTTCTTAGGAGTTCTTAGTCGTAAACACATAACAAGAATCGAACGAATTTATGAGACAACCCGATATATGCAGGGTGTTAGGGTATGAGTGCACAGTCACATATCAATTGTGTCTATCTTGAGACAGAGGAGATAACTGAAAATTATTGAACACATAATCTGCAGTCTGGCAACAGAGTAGGATTGCAGAGCCCAATGCTTTTGTCTTAGCTTGCAGCCAGACATATGTTCACGCCTGCAATGGGTGAAAGTCTAAACTAAGCCAGCATTTGAATGCTGGTTCGCCACGTGCCTGTGAGTTAATCAACTACTGCCTGTAATGAAGGGTAGAGTGCTTGAATAGCTGTTTAAGCTATTCAATTGTATTCACAAGACGTAAAGTAAAAGCTGCTTAAAAGCTATGCTTAAGATATAGTCTGATCACCAAAGATAGCATATTCAGTTCTTAATTATAGAAACATTTCATTCAGGCATATCATGTAAAATTACATCAAAGCTGCAAATCTGCTACACAGAAAAAAATTTAATGCTCAATAACTCCAATATCAACATGTCTACTTATAGCATATGCTCAAAATGTGCTCACATTAGACTCTATGCTATGACGCTTGGTGAAGCAGAAGCCTCAGGTTCCAAGAGGGAAAAGATAACTAGAAATTAATACAACAGTAGAGATCATAAATAAGCATAATGGGAATAATAAGGGAATAAATGATATAAGAAATAAAGTTAAAAAGAATATTTGAAATTGCAATATAGTGTAAATGAAGGAAAAATTGGACAGGAGTTGTTTCTGAGCACAGACACGAGGCAGGAAATATAACAACAGAACAATAAACCCTCGAAGGTTACCCCGACATTGAGACGCCAGCAAGGTATGTGAAGCTTAAGGAAAATGCAGCCAAGCATGATATAGTACCGCTATGACGCTGAGAGGTCATACAACCCAAAGGGGTGGAAATGTTACTGCTGCATAGGAAAGACAGACGGGAGTGACCAATAAGAGAAAATTAAAGAAATAAACCCTGCCAATAAAAATGTAGAGTAAATCACGTGATAGGCGTAATATAGTAAAGGAATAGAAAATGGGCAGTGATAGACGAGAAAGGCTAGAAGAGAAGTAAATGTGAGGATCTACTCCCATTAGTCCTGGCCCCGTAGGACCAGAACCCGGGCCTCTCGGGTCTATTTACTGTAGGACAGTACGGTAGACAGGACGGAAGTGGATACGCCACTTACGCGCCGGTCCTTAATGATCCAGCTACCAAAAACCTTGGTAGGGCCGCCAGTGTCTAGCTCACCAGCTACTAGCTCTGCAGGCTAGTTCCCGGGACTTATAAGGCAACCCTCTACCCCCTCCGGGCAGCCAGTAGCCTGGCCAGAGGTACACAATTGCCTGTGGGTGGCGGGAACACACTGCCCCCTCGAGTCCAACCCAATCCGAACAACTCCCCTACGGGAGGGGCTCGGCATGTTCGGCCCGAGGTTCCTCTAGTAAGGTCAGAGGTACCACGAGTGCTAGGGGTTGGCAGCGTCCGCACCTTGGAAGGCTAGAAGAGAAGCTGGGAATACGATGGGGAAAAAAGCGTCACTCTGGTACTTAATATGACGGGAAGAAGACGTGTTATTGGAAGAGAAAAGTAGGACCCGATGTCGCAGTCTGAAGCAGAGTTATGGTCTTGAAGACAGTGCAAAATAGGAAAAAAAAAAGGGAGTTGGCAAAGCAATGTAAAAACGTTAAGGGTAAAGGAAAACTAGGAAGGCAACGAAAGTGCTAGCAAGAGAGTAAGGAGATAGCCAGGTTAATAGTAACAAGAGAAAATAAAGGAATAGAGAGGCGGGAAGCACGACTTTTCATCACCGAACCCTGAGAAAGAGATCCCAGCTCCCCGACAATTAGACACAACACCAAACTTTCCATCTCACCGTCAAACTCCTCATAAGCCATCCCTACCAAAGCACTCAAAAGGACAACGAACCAAAAAGAACCCACACCATTGGGTTTGGAATTCTCCTATTGAAAAACTTATCCTAGACATTGTGCTTCATGAATGTCCCAGTTGGCTTTGCCATAGGAAAGAAGAATACTCTTGACCTGTAAAGACTTCCATACTTCAGAATGCATACACACAACTAAAACATTAAAGGACGTGCTGTTGTGCAAAGTGTCGCAGCAGGTAGTTTTACTGTTTACATTCCTGACCTTCCACTTCACAGGTGCCAATGTTGCAGGGTTGCCAAGCATATGCCCACCACTTTATTACAGCAGACATGCTGAAATCTAGTTAACTGCTTCAGCAATTGCCATTTAAACCCTGCACAGGCCAGGAACAGACACCTAATAAGCAGCGCAAGACATTTAAATTGTTATATGCTGTAAAAATGCTTCATAAATACACATACATATAGTCTGTATTTGTTAAGTTATTTTAACGAAACAAAAACTGGATTTAAACCCATTAAAGGCAGTACACATCTATGGTATCATTAAAATGAGACATTCACAAATCGTTGAAATTGCACAATTTTGTTTTGCTGTAGCAAAAGCCTTTCTTTGCATTGAACACAGTTAATATGCGAGTCAATTAGTTTTGTGTGCATATGAACAATATGTATATATTAGCTGTGTAAGCGATCTGTTGGGTTCAAGGTTTTAGGGTTCAGTTTATGCTACCACATGATAATTGTATATGTTGTGACCCGCACATGCACGTGCATGCACGCACCCCCTCCAACCCCCCCCCCACACACACACACACACACACAGAGACAGAGAGAGAGAAAAAAAGCACTCCGTCAGCATCTATATGTGTCTCTTAATACAGTATTCCACAACCAAGGTTTACGGCAGACTTACACAGCTTTTTTCTTCATTCAGTCATAATAATTTTGACTGTGTCAGGGTTCCATGTGATTTCCTTTAGCTAAAACACATCTGAAATTGTTAAAACTCAGTGCTCATCATGGCTTCAACTAGTAATGTAACAAATAAATTAGCTTGCGTAGGTAGTGTACAGGCTTAAATTACTTCACAAAATATGGAGAACTCTTTGCTGTTTGATAGTGATTTGGATATTGATGGCAGGTTTTCAGATTTTGAGGGGGTGTTGAGGATATAGGTAGCAGTGAGGAAGAAAATGACCCACTTCCTTCAGGCGTTCATGAACATTCAACATTGTAGGGTTGTCAAAATAACTCTTAACACAAATAGACATAGCTTCACAAGCAAAGCCTCTGGTATACAACCGCAGACTCAGCCAACTTCTGACAGCCAACCAATTGACATTATCATACATTTTTTTACATTTTTTTTGTTTCCAAAACAAATGTATATATGAAGAAGGTGAAGGAAGACATGATCTCTGAAGGCAATTTAGGGCCTCTAAGAGTTGAATTCAGAAGTGGACAGAAGTAACACTTAATAAGATCTATAAACTACCTGGCCTAATTATGCTCATGGGTGTTATTCATAAACCTACGCTAGATATGTACTGGTCTACAGATAACATGTTAGCTACATTTTTTGGGGGAAATGCATGTGAAATAACAGGTTTACTTCCATTTTGTGGTTCCTTCATTTGACCTGCACAGAAAATGTAAATACTACATACACAAAATCAGGCCATGTTTTATTACAGTATTTCAAAATTCAAGTAAATTATGTGCCTAGTGAAAAGATTACGGTTGTTGAAAGCCTGATGCTTTGGAAGGGTTGCTTAGGTTAGAAACAATACAATAAAACAAAGAAGGCTAGATTTGGCATAAAGAGTTTTGATGTATGTAAAAGTGGAATAGGATATCTTCACAATAGCTGCATACACACTGGCCAAGGGCTCCCCTAAAAGATTCATGGCCTTACACAAAAGAAAAACAAATGCAATTGATTGCTCTAAAATGCTCAAATCGTATTGGTTTGCCAAAATATGTGCATATGAAGGCTCTAAGGAGAGGAGAAATGCAGGTGCATCAAGCTCCCACCCTTGATCTATGTTGCTTGGCAGGACAGGAGGGTAGTTATAGCATTAACCAATTGCAGCTCTAAGATTCTGATGACTGATAGTGGAAAAATATATACTCGTAACAAAATGTCAATTTTCAAGCCTAATATTATCCAGGAATGCAATATGCATATGGGTGGTGTGGATCTAGTAGATCTGGTATTTCAGACATATCCCTCTTTGTGAAAAACAATCAAATGGTGCAAAAAAGTATTTTTACACCAGCTGAATATAACCATATACAATTGCTTAGAAATTTGGAGAGTTCTAAACTCACACAGGACAATGACCTACCTAGACTTCTGCATATCAATAGCTCGCAGCTTAATTGAGCACTATAAAATTCGGAGACCTGTCCATACTGGGGGTAACAAATCCACCACGCCAGCACCCCTCAGACTTGAAGGATAACATTTTCCTGAAAGGATACCACCTGCAGCAAAAAAGGTGTCCGAAAGGAAACCAGTATGATTTGCCATGAATGTGGAGATGTGCCCTTGTGTATTGCTCCCTGTTTTGAGGCGTACCATTCAAAAAGAAACCTATAAAGGTAAGCTTTTTCCTCTTATAGAATTTATTTAAATTTATTGTAAAACATAAAGTTTTAAAATAATTAGCATTAAATAAGCATTAACTGTATATATATACACAGGACGTCTATAGACGTCCATATCAGCTTGCTGCATTTTAATTTGGATGTCATATGACATAAATATTGTGACTTTGTGGGTTTGTGAAATTAGAAGTCCAGGTTACAAACATCAAAAATTGCTCTTTATTTCCGTAGATACACACTTTAATCAACCTTTACAGTCGCAGAATTACGTCACATACACAATACAACTTGCAAGGTCAACAACCACAACAAAATTCACACAGCTGTTCACGCTGGCGAGTTCAATTAACAACTGTCTGACAGTGGGGGGCCAGCGGCTCCTTTTATAGTTACTCACTATTCCAGAAATTCATGGAATGTTCTCAATCAGGACAGCATTAGAAGAAAGACGAACTCTCCAGAAATCCATCTCCTTCCCCCCACCATTTCAGCGAGCTTTTATCTCCACACTACACTGCCCGTTTCTTTGAACTCGTCGACCGTGCTGCCTCAAATCAACAATGCATTTGTGACAATATCAGTGAAAGGGTTAATATCATTTTCTGGCTAAACGAATCATTTTATCAACATATGGCAAAGAGATAAATAACTCGTCTTTTGTAGCTCTATCTTGCTATTCTAATTGCAAGAGAAAATGATAAACATGTGGTGACATATTTGCAATCAAAGCTTTCATCAATTTTATTTCTATTTATGCAATCACGCATTATAGAAGAAAATGCTACAGGAACTTCTATTTCAGCTTAACGTTAGGAAGTTGCCATTGAAGTCTGCACACTCATACCCCTAACATGCATGCATGTGCATGCGTGCATGTGTGAGTGAGTGAGTGAGTGAGTGAGTGTAACGTCAGGAAGTTACCATTGAGGTCTGTACACTTATACCCCGAACACACTGTGTGTGTGTGTGTGTGTGTGTGTGTGTGTGTGTGTGTGTGTGTGTGTGTGCGTGCGTGCGTGCGTGCGTAAAATCAATAATGTGTGTTCGGCTTTAATGATATTCTTCTCTAGCAGCATCACCTTTCAGATTGAGATAACTATGTTCTATCTACCTTCCTACAAAAGTACATTCATGCTCAATTTCAGTCATGCAACTGTTGGCAAGAGTGATATATTTTCTTTTGCTAGATGTGCATCACGTGATGTTTATATTTAGGTTCAGTTCACCTGTGTATAAGAGCAGGAATTTAGAAGTATTAATGCATTTTGCAAATATAAACCACCATAGTAATCAAAGTCTGTTCGACCTTAAAAATCGTAATAGTAACAGGCTACCCCTCCCTCCATGTGCAGTGATATATATAGCGCGCTGGAAACACAGCGCTCCACACTTCCTACACACCCAGTCTGGCATACCCTACATTGAGGACGTTGTGCGTGAACGAACGGGCACGTTGCATGCCAAGATCACTCCTCAACCAAACCAGCTGGTGAACACACTGGGTCAATATGACCACCGTCTCCACAGGAGACGGAGCTACCACCTCCCCAAGGATGCTCCTGGGTGGTAAGGTCTGCCTCTGCTCCTTCATTCCCAATCACCGCCAGATACACGCCGTACCGTGCTTGGTCGTGGCTGGAAGGGTGACACCTGCAGCTGCGCCGAGAGCGTGCGGCCGACCTGGACACATCAAACCCTAAGAACCACATTCCATCTGGCCTCTTGCTTCTGGTTACCCTCCGCTTGACGAATCGCCAGCAACCGTCCTAAGCGAGGCGGATTGGGCACTATCCCCCTTCTTAGGAGGTACACCCCGGCACCAGAAGCATCAGTAGAGACCTACTGCACCGTATTATACGACATGCAAGCTAGCGCAAACGACAATACCTTTTATACCACACGGGTAAATCCGCATAGCGGATAGGTACCGTGGCGCGTTACCCTCCACCCGGGAGAACCTGGGCGACCTGCTCTTGGCAGCGCTCCAGTCTTGAACTCAGGAGCTCTCAAGTTCGTAACCCTGATGATGCCGGACGCAGTTTTCGGTAAAACGTCGGATGTTAAACTAACTGGACCATGGCCTACAAGCCCAGAGATGTATATAACGTAATATAGTAATCAAAGTGTTGATACATCTAGAGAATATTCTTTACAGAATACATAAATAACAAAGTCTGATCAACATTGTTCGCATTGAAACTTACAACTAATAATTATTGGTACCATAAACCTACAGTAACCGCACACATAAAAACAAAAATAAATAACTTAATTGAAATGAATTGTTCTTTCACACTAGCCGTGTGTAGGACGCACTATGAAAGGATAGAGCTAGACTGAAAAATTCAATGCCATAGCCGGGATTTGAACCACGGATAATCTGATTTCCGTCCAGCCGCTCTAACCATTTGAGCTACTATGGCCAACGTGCCAACATGACATTAAATTCTCCAACTGACTCGTGTTTCTCCCGGTAAACCACTAGGAGTTCTCATAAACACATGAGACAACTACCTTAATGGTGACTTACTATGCTGTAAGTACTTTAAGGCCCGGGCTTTATAGTTTGGACCACTATTGGGTGGTATTGGATATAGTGCCTTACCCACTATTGAGATGCAAACAATGATTTGCGAAACATGTCCTCAAAATAGGTACGAAAGTGAAGCAGATGTGTAAAAAATACGACTCATCTAAAAATTAATAATTTTTCGCTTCACTGTGGTGTTCCAATACAGTTAAATCTCGATAGTGGATGGATTTTTATGGAATGAAAAAATTTAAAATACTTTATTTTAATTGCTAATAATTCTCAAAATATGTCCTAGAAACAGAGAAATATTTTCAAAACACTTAGAATAAAACATCAAGCTTATAGAACAATGAAGACTGGAACTCACCATTTGCAGCTAAGCATCAGATTTAAACACATTGTTAGAGTTACATTCATAAAACTGGCATCTCCAGGTTGCACATCATATAGCACTGCCTATTACCTTTGAATTGGTAAAAGAATATTCTACATCATACGATGTCAATCTTGCATATGTTAATAATAATGATGGCGATGGTAGGATTAGTTACACGATCAGGCAGGCAAGCTTTATCAGTTAATTCCAAGGAAAAAGGTGAGGGTGAACATCAAGATATTCCAGATGGGTGCATAATCGATTACTTAAGAAGTGAGAATGAAGATAACTCTGTGGCAGAAGTATGTGAAGAAAAATCCGTAATGAAAGTTTTGGGTGAATCAAAAACAGAGAATGCCACGTCGCGAGATGCGAAACAATAGCGTCTTTACACATGGTGCTGAACACACTTACCAAGGATCTCCTGAATGCTCAGAAAGAAATTAAAGCGCCAAAATCGGAAAATGAGAACTTAAAAAGAATTAACGAATGTGATAAGTTATCCTACTCCACAACTGTTAGTAAGGCGAGAAAATCAGCAGAATGCAAGATGGCGGAAAGCCAGCAAAAGCGAAAACAGATTTGATCTTCTGAATTTAGATTGTGCAGTGAGAAATGAATGTGATACAGCAAATGTGAAGTGCAGGGAACCAGAACATACTCTCGGTGAAAAGAAAAAATGGGTGTTGGTAATCCGTGATTCTCTCCTGAACTTTTCAGGGGAAGCAGTCAAAGAGAACGGGTATGAAGTATGTTGTTTCCCAGGCATTACGTTAGGTCAGCTGCAAAATAAAATAGAATGAACCTAAAGCAAGAGAAACCAATGTTGTGCCTGTACATGCAGGCACGAATAACATTCGAATCAGGGTAAGTGCGGAGCATATAACAGAAGAAGCAAAGAACTTAGTGCGAAGCATCAGATCGCAGGTACACGATGCCAAAATAATTATTAGTGGGATTCTTCGCAGACAGGATGTGACCATTAGAGGAATCAACCACAAACTGAACGGGATGTGCTTTGAGGAGAATTTAATAGTGGAGAGTTTAATAGTGGATGGCAATCATTGGATACATGACAACGATTTCGGTCGTGATGGGATGCACTTAAATAGAAGAGGGTCCTTCAAATTCGGACGGCTTATAACGCAATTTACTCTGTGATAAAGGGAAACCAGTGAAGAAAGTGGTGGATGTATCAAGTCCAGATACAGTAAATGACGTGACTGAAAATATTGGTGTAAGTCTGCAGGAGTTTTACAAGACATGCAGAACAGAAACAAGTGTTATAAGTGCTAGTGCTTCTAGGGGCAAACACACCGAGTCAACCAACAGTGGGAGCAGATGGTGCAGAAGTAAAACTGTTGAAGGTAAGTGCTCCTGAAAGGAAGCCCTTAGATGGACCCAGTCTCACAATTTTTCACCAAAATGTAGTCTCTTCACAATAAATTAAACTACATTGAAATCTTATTAGATAAAGATCTGAAAGAGGTTAGTGTCTTGTGCATTTCGGAGCATTGGTTAAAGAGTCATGAAGCTGATTACATACAGATACCAATTTTATACATTAGCAAGTTCGTATTGCAGATCTAACAAAGAAGGGGGTGGGGTAGGTATTTTTGTTAAAATAGGTATCTGCTTCGTAAGTATAGGTACATGCCAAACATTATGCAGAAAAGGTGATTTTGAAGTGGCTGTTGTGGATTTGACTGAACTAGGTATTACCGTGATTGTTGTATACCATGCCCAAGATAGTAATTTCAGAATATTTCTTAATAACTTAGAGATGTTATTGAACATTCTCATAACAGTCAATAAAAAACTTGCTCTATGTGGTGATTTAAATATTGACTTCCTTAAAGACAGTAAAGAGAAGCAAGATCTTATGAACTTGCTAAAAGTCATAAACTAATGCATGTCATTACTTCCCCCACAGGAATAACTAATCATTCAACGACAGCTGTAGATCAAATTATAATTAATGAAAATTGTACCTTCAAAGCACAGGTAATAAACACAGGATTTAGTGACCATGAAGCACAAAATTCAAATTGAAACTAATAAAGCCAGGCTGTTTAGATCAACACTAACAAAAAAGTGAATATTTAATACAGATAATATTCCATATATGAATTATCGTTTAAGTAAAGAAGACTGGCATGATATGTATAATGCAGCTGATAATAATGTGAAATTTAAATTGTTTGTAAATAGTTTATATTCTACTTTAATGCAGCTTTCCCTCTTAAAATATCAAGAACATGCAATAAGGAAGCGAATAATACTTGGATAACTCCAGGTATACGAAGGTCATGTGAACGCAAAAGGTTACTGTATGAGTTAAGCTAGGGTAACACGAAGACAGAATTTGATAATTATTTTAGGAACTATAAACATATATTAAATAAAGTTATAAGACAGGCCAAAATTAATAATGACAATCATATTAATAACTCTAAAAATAAGATTAAAGCTATGTGGCAAATAGTAAACCAAATAACTAATAAAATGCAAAACACACAGGGTAAAATAGAGCTAGAACATGATAGAAAGATAACAGATGCAACTGAAATTGCTACATATTTTAACACTTACTTCACAGGAATAATTAATGATCTGGTTCATAATAACAATGGACATCCCAACAATCCACTTAAGACTAATACTATTAATAATCTAAATTCTATATACCTCCATGAAGTTATACCTGAGGAAATAACTAAAATAATAAACAGATTGAATAATACATATTCTGCAGGTGCTGATGATATACCAGATATAATCGTAAAAAGATGCAGTGAACACATAATCAGACCACTTGTTCATCTCTGTAATGCATCCATGACTAGCGGGACGTACTGAAACTATCTAAGGTTATACTCCTACCTAAATAAGGGAAAAGGACTGAAGTATCAAATTTCAGTCCAATTTCCATACCTCCCATATTTTCAAAGATATTAGAAAACATAATGTATAGGAGGCTTCCCTCGTTTATGGAAAAAATGATTTAATTACTAACTCACAGCATGGATTTCAACACAAAAAATAACAGACTGCAATATACTCTTTCTTAAATAGCGTTATAACCGCTTTGGATAATAAAGATAAAGCAATTGGTATAGTTTTAGATCTAAGTAAAGCTTTTGATACTGTTGATCACAAAATTCGTTAGCAAAATTATTTGACTTTGGCATACGAGGACCAGCATACAGCTGGTTTGAAACTTACCTTACGAATTGAAAGCAATTAACAGAGAATTTCAACACACACCCTAATACCAATACTCATTCAGCAATTAGATCAGACTTACTTGACATTACATATGGAGTGTCGCAAGCCTCAATTCTGGGCCCATTTCTATTCATCTTTTATATAAATGACTTTGTAAATAATATCAAGGCTCATAACACTGTATTGTTTGTCGATGACACTAACTTACTAATAACAGGAAACAGTAACGAAACATTAAATAATTCATTAAGTCACACTAGTAAAAACTTGGTATCATGGATAGCTAATAACAACCTGGTTTTAAACACAGATAAGACATTAATAATAACTAAACACTAGTAACACAACTTCACTTATCTTATTTAAATCCTGGGACCGGTTTCAAACTCCGGTAGTGGTCAAGGTCAGTCAGTCAGTAAGTGGGTGAGTGTCAAGCTGAGTGGCTGAGGATAGAGCAGATGTTTGCTTTGAAACCGGTCCCAAGATTTAAATAAGATAAGTGAAGTTGTGTTACTAGTGTTTAGTTATTATTAATAACCTAGTTTACTTCACTGTCAGCAGCTTCAGTTTTTTACATAACAGATAAGACAGTTTGTCTTAAATTTATATTACTGACAGAGGAAACAATGAAAGTATTCCCGAAGTAAAATTAAATAATAAATTAATTTCATACAAAAGTGAAACAAACTTTTTAGGCTTGTGGATACAGGATAACTTAAAATGGAAAACTCATACAAACCAAATTAAGCAAAAATATATATGCTCTAAGAATATTAAGTCAAAATGTCAGCCTTATTGTACTTTTAATGTCCTATTATGCACATATACATTCTATAATTAAATATGAAATAATATTTTGGGGAAATTCACCAGAAGCCAAAGATATATTTATTAAACAAAAACAAGCCATTCGTATTACAGGCAATTAAAAAAGTCTATGTTCATGTAAGCCACTGTTCAAAATGCTTTGCATACTTCCTTTGGCATGTGTTTATATACTGGAGACAGCTTTATTTGTAAAAAGAAATAGATTTAACTTTCAAAACAACGTAAGTGTTCATATGCATTACATGGGGCATATTAAGGATATACACTAAACCTCAATCAGAACTAGAATGTTTAAGAATGGAGTACTGCATTCCTGTACAATAGTTTATAATTCCCTTCCTAATGACATCAAAGGCATAGATAAGTGCGTGTTTAAAACTACAACAAGGGCTTTCTTGCAGGAGCACTGCTTTTACAGAGTAAAGGAATATCTGCAATTAAACAAATTCAGATAACCATAAGACATGAATTTACTTAACTTGTTCATTTCTCTCATTTATAATTACATCCAATTTGTGTTACATTATAACTGAATGTATATTGCAATGGGCAGGGGAACAGATGAAAGTTAGAAACAGGCAAATTATTGAAAGTGACATATGGTTTGATGAGGAGTGTAAAATAAATAAAGGTATTGTAAAAGCGGAGTTGGTAAAATGGAGAGAATCAGGGAATATCAAACTGAAAGAACAATATCTGCTAAGCAAATATTATTGTAATAAGTTGCTGGAAAATAAAAAATCTCAATGGAGGAAAAGAAATGCCAGCAAACTGATATATGTAAAATTATAGATAAAAATCTCAAGAATGTAGGACAGTTCTAAGATAAAGTGAAAAATAAATGGAAGTGGACTGTGAAAAAAGGAAATGAACAATAGTCTGTAAGCAATAGTAGTAATGGTAGTAATGTTAGTAGTAATAGAAATGTAAGTAGTGTACTACACATTTTGTAATTCAACGGGCTGCCCACCAATTAATGGCCCAGGCCAAATACTGGTGTTCAGCTCAACAATTGTATTAGCTTAGTACACAAATAAATTTAAAAAAAACTGAATGTAGGTTAGGTATATCTGATGTTTAACTTTGTAATATAAAGTGTAAATTTACTGACGTATCCTATATCAAGGTACTATGTACAGATCTGATTTTAAAGGATGAATAAATTTGAATTTGAGCACCACCAACAGACACCTTTTAAAGTTTGAGCCAAATAAGAGGATTTGGTAGCCATTTCTCAAAGCCTGAGTTTTTTGTTCTTACAACTTCTGCTTTGGAAGTTAAAATAGTGAAAAATTGTTCAACAAAACGCATTTCTTTAAATAAATAACATAAGTCCAAAGCTTCTATTTTGTTTACTGAATGAATCAAAACTCAATATTGGAAGATAAAAGGATCAAGTCACATTTTAATTTAGCATTGCATATTAAATTCTGTATTACCTCGATTATAGAATCATCTTCTTTGTCCAGCTGATTTACTATTGATGCAAATGCTCCATAATGATTGCATAATATACAATGGCTTTAAACCAGTATTCTGACAACTGGTATTGGAAAATTGGGATTAACATTTTTGAAAGTATCATACATGATGAGGCTTTAACACACTGTTTCCCATTGGAGACTAGCTTGTCCACAACAGGATAAATAAAGGGTTTGGACTGCTTCAGACAATCTATGCCAAGCATCAACAGTTACATAATCATATTCAGGAAACTTACATTTAGATCTTGCACAGCTTTCTTCATGTATGCTGCAAAGTCCCAAAGCAGAAGCAACACATTATCATTTTTAATGCCATTTGCCCACAAGGCTTCCAAAGCTTTATTAAGAAAAAATTGTCACATAAGGTACATTTTTGAAAAGGAAGAACTTTGAATCAATGAACTATTGATGCCAGAGGTAGAAAAATGGGAAATATAATGTAATCTTAGGTCTATTGAAAAATACTGAAAAGAATGCTTGGTAACCTTGAAGAAATGCCAGCTGCAAATCCTGTAAAACTATCTAGAGTAATTAAAGCAATTTGTAAGATAATTTTTTCATAGCATAAACTCATCAGGAGGATTTCTATTTGTATATTTAATAATAATAATAATAATAATAATAATAATAATAATAATAATAATAATAATAATAATAATAATAATAATAATAATAATAATAATAATAATAATAATAATAATAATAATAATAATAATAATAATAATAATAATAATAATAATAATAATAATAATAATAATAATAATAATAATAATAATAATAATAATAATAATACAACACTGAGCTCACTGCTTAGACAAGTTTAACAAACATGTGATGTAATCTCGGAACACAGTTCCGTACTTCCTCTGCTTGCAGATGCAACTGAATCAGCAGATATCAAGTAGCATAATAATGAACTCTTACATGACTCTCATAAGTTATGAGATAAACTTTTATGTTAAGTAAATGTACTTGTAGCAAAATAAACAATTATATTTAACAATATGTGAAAAGCACTAAAATATGTAACAATACATAAAAACCTAAAGCTATTAGCAGTGAAACAATACAAATATTGCAATAAAATATAATAATCTGTTAAAAAATTAATTTATCTTTTTAAGAAATTGTAAATTTTTCACAGATCTCAGGAGACTACACAAATAAAAATATTTAGCAAATATTCTCCACTTAACTTAAGAAGCTGATGACAATACTTCTATTATGTTTTTGCGAAATTAATTTCATGGACATTTGCCCACACCTTCAGTCAACACAATTCGTTGTCAAGAAATTATTCTGGTTTCTGAATTGCACTTGGTCCTTCCAGTGTAAACCTGGTCACAATATAAACAGTTAAACTGATATATGTCAGATTTATTAATATCGGAAATTTTATCTTTTATTGAACAGTTTACTTCATTTTTTTATATTATATTTACTTTGAGAAACAACATTATACCAAATTCTTTTTAAAAAATTGTAATTTTTATTAACCCTGGGTGGTAATCTTTTTTTTATTATGATTATCTTTTATGTTGTTAAAGGTAAAAACATTTAAATTTTTTTGATATTTAAATTTTTCAATCTTTTTATGTATGAAATCTTTATTAAAACCATTAACAAGGCTGAATTAATAATGTGATTATATTCTCTATCAAATTCCTCTTTATTTTGGGGTATGTTTATTAACCTGTAAACTATTGAACAGCAAATTTGTGTGAAAAAGGGTTTAAAACAATTATTTTTTTATGTAATTATCAAAATCTGGCATTTATTAATTTAACTGTTTAAATTGTGACCTGGTTTACATTGGAAGGACCATATGTAATTTAGAAATGTAATTCAAATGTAATTCTGAATGAAGGAACATTTTAGAAATATTAAGTATAAACAGATTGATAAATCAGATGTGACAGACCATTTTTGGTCATTTAACCATGAAACAAATCAGAAGTTAAATTATTAAAAGCAATTAAATGGAACTATAGATTTAATGGTTTGGGAGAAAATATTTATCTTAAAAATCAAGTCTGTCAAGAAGTTTTACTTTCAGAGGTTGGTAATAAATACAAAAATAATCTATCACCTAGAGCCTGTAACAACAACAGAAATCAACAAAACACTGATTATGCAAATAAGTACAGTAGAAGCCCGAAATAACGCGGTTGTTGGGGAATATCCTTTACCTCCACATTATAATTTTTCTGTGGTATATAGAGATATAACACTAGAAAGGACAACAAAGTTAATCCCACACAGTTGAAGGAGAGAAATATGCAGGTAATAATAAATTACAGTAGAGTATTAAACTCTCGTATATAAGGTAAATATATTAAATTACTTTTAAAATTACTCACTGGTTAGTTATGCTGGGAGATGTATTCCAGCCTGTAACCAATCTTGATTTATATTCTACTATACATGTCTTACACCAACTTAATTTTTCCTTGTTTAAAAAAAATCTTTAAGTTTTACAGCAAACTGGATGAGAACAATGCTATTTAATTCATTATGCTTCTCCATCCACAGAAGCACATTGGTTAAATGAGTTATCAGTTCTTTAACACTCAGAATGTTTTCTTCCATCTCCATGTCATTTTCACAATTATCATCTTCACTGTCATCCCATTCTTCATTGTCGTTCATGTTATGGACAGCATTAAGCAAATAGTTGTGACAGTTTCATATCTACTCAGATAACACACTCATTAGAAAAGCAGTACAGTCCTTGCAGGAAAATATCCACACAATTTTACTGGCTGAATTAGATGCAAAAATCTGTTCGTATTAATGCAAGCATAACGGCAAAACCAGATAGGCTGTCTTCTTCACCGGGTACGTTTAGAACGAAATTTGTACCTTTCTGTAAGCATTTTCTGTTTATTTTAGGTTTTTTTTTCTTTCGTTTCCATTTAAAACACAATTCTCTCACTATTCTGTTTAAGGATGACTTACCACCCTGAATGTTAAGATAAGTAATTTATCTATTATAGGAAAACCATCAACAAACATTTTGAGGCCTTGTCACAACAAATTTGTTGAAGTCCTCTAGATCTATTACTTGTTTTGGAATGCTGTGCCTTTTAACTGGAGTTCTAAAGATGTGCTCTGATTTACATTTTGTTTGTGTTCTTTAAGAGTTCTTTTCAATGTTCTTTCTAATACTCCCTTGTCATCTGATATGCACTTTAGCTTTTTGAATCTTTTTGCAGAAAAGCTTCTGATGTAACCAACCAGTTCTTTGCTTTTAGCCTGTTTCTTCATGTAGGTCATACATTTGGAATTACTTCTCAACTCTGACTGTGTATTGTTTTGGATCCTAATTTACAAAGTACACTGATAGCGTAACTAATTTATGTAATGATCGATAGGTGGTGGTGATGAAAATTATACTGCAGAAGCTGTGTTTGTGGAATATTTCTATCGCAACTTCCCAAATAAAAAAAATATAATTACAATATTTTTAATGGGGACATACTTTTACCTGCATTAAATGTGAATTTGTGTATTTCGGACTGCACTATTTCGGTCTTCTATTTTATTTGCACAACTAGTCTCCTGAGATCTGTGAAGAATTTATCTTAAAAAGATAAGTGAAGTTTATAACAAATTATTGTATTTTATTGTAATACTAAAATATGTATTAATAAAAATGTAAAAAGCATATATATTTTTTTTTCTCCCCCACTAAATATGTATTTTTATGCGAAATAAAATTGTACAAATATTAGCTACATATGTATATATTGTGACTTTGTGTGTTCATAGAATTAAAAGCCCAAGTTGCACAAATTCACAATTTTCTTTATTTCCATAGAAAGCCTGCCTCAGTAGTGTAGATGGTAGCGTGTCTGCCTCACGTCCAAGAGGTCCCGAGTTCGAATCTCAGTTAGGCTGAGTGAGTTACCTGGATAACGTTTATTCTGGGATTTTCCCTTAGCCTGATAGATGAATGTCAGGTAACTCCAAGCTCCTTGGACGCCGAACTCATTTGAGCATCATTCCACCCATTTCATTCATCATAGAATATAACTTAATATACTTTGGAGGACGTAAATTACAAAAAACGAAGAAACATTTTGGTCAACCCTTACAGTAGCAGAATTACGTAGCATACACAAATACAATGCTCAAGGTCACTGACCACAAGCAAAAGAGTTCACTTTCAAAACACGCCGACGATTCTCAAGTTACAATTCAACTCTCACCTCCCTGGCAATTGAGACTCACTTATTATATACCTCTTCATGGTTTCAGAAGATAATAATCGAATGTTCTGTAAGACGGCACCACACAAAACACGAACGTTCCAGACACCTAACTTTATTGTTTCGGCGTGCCTTTATCTCCGCGCTAATCTTTATTTTTTCGGCAAGCTCTTTATCTCTGTGGTGCACTATCTGTCCCTTATCTCTCAGCGCAAAACCCTTTGTGCGCGTCACCACCAGTTGCGACACTGCTCCCTCCTCAAGGTTGGTATTCCCGAACAGCACCATCTTAGCGGGCCAGACGATCCAGCTGTACCACCATCTTTCCTCGGGGTACCTTCTGGATGCGGTAGACCACGTCGTTAATCCTCTTTACCACCCGGTACGGTCCTTGCCATGGTTATTGAAGTTTCGGGCAGCACCCCTTGGTCCGGGTAGGGCGGTGCAGCCAGACCAGGTCACCTTACTGGAACCCTTGGCTGTTGGCTTGCCTGTCATATCGGGTCTTCATGCGGTCGCTCGCCTTCTGGATGTTCTGACGAGCCATCTCATGCATGTCGTGGAAATGATCCACGAGGTTCTCCACATACTCGGTTGCTGGCTGTTTTGCGTCCGGGGGGCTCCCAAAAGCCAGGTCACAGGGAGGCGTAACTCTCGACACCCAATGGTGTCGTGTGTTGAGTGGTAGGCGAGCAAAAACAGTGGCACCTTGACGTCCCAGTCTCGCTGATGGCTGGCCACGACCTTCCTCAGGTGTACTAAGATCTTAATGTACCTCTCCACCATGCCGTCCGACTGCGGATGTAGGGGTGTTGTGCGGGTCTTGTTCACCCAAGTTTTTCCAGTGCCTCCTTCATTACGTTACACTCAAAATTGGTGCCCTGGTCGCTGTGGAGTTCTAACGGCACCCCAAACTGGCAGAACAGTTGCTCCACGAGGCAGTCTGTGATTGTCTTCGCCTCCTGGTTCGGGATGACGTATACCTCCGGCCACTTGATGAAATAGTCCACGATCACCATTAGGTACTAGCCTCGGTCGCACACTGGGAATGGTCCAGCTATGTTGACAGCGATGCGTTTGAATGACGCTCCGACGTTGTATTGCTGCATGCAACCCGGTTCCTAGTTTGGGGGCCCCGACTCTCCGCGCACACATGGCATTGACTGCACCATCTCTCAGCGTCTGCTCGGAGCCTCAGCCAGTGTTAGCGCTGTCGGAGTTTGTTGATCCTTCGGTTTGCTTCCAGGTGTCCTGAAGTACCGGCGTGCACTTCCTCTAAGACTTCCGGGACGTTAATTCGGGGAAGTACCAACTGCTCCCTCTGCGTCTTTCCATCATGTGATTCCCATACCCGGAACAGCATGCCGTCTCAGATTTTCAATGAGTCCCATTGGGCCCAGTACTACTTGAATGTGGCGCTTCTTGGTGCAATGTCCTCCCGGGTCGGTCTTGTCCCTGCCTCGACTTCTCTTAGGTGCAGACAAGAGCCTGCGTCTGCCAGCTGCTCCCTCCTCAGGCCTGCGCTATCCCAGCCATCCGCAGACACTGCCGTGACCACTCTGACAGCTGCCGCACGCTCCTTCTCTTCCACTCTTGTGCACTGCCCACTCTCTTCTGGGCAGGGTCTTCGGGACATGGCATCTGCGTTGCCGTGGTTCTTCCCTCTACGATGTTCATAGGTGAAGTCGTACTCCTGCAGCCTCTGGACCCAACGTGCTATCTGGCCTCCAGGTTCCTAAAGATAAGTAGCCAGGTGAGGGCAGAATACAGTCCTCTGGTGGAATGGCTGACTGTACAGGTTCTTGTGGAAGTGCTCCAAGGTCTTTACTACCGCCAGTAACTCTCGCCGAGTGACGCAGTAGTTTTTCTCTGGCCTTGGACAGGGTCTTGCTGTAGTAAGCTATCACCCGCGGCCGTCCTGGACTTGGGATAGGACGCCTCCAATGCAGTGGTCGCTAGCGTTGGTGTCCACAATGAAGGTGCCACCTGGTTCTGGGAATCCCAAAATAGGAGCATTGCAAAGTGTCTTCTTCAGGTGCTGGAAAGCTCTTCGGCGTCCTCCCTCCACATATAAGGCCGATATTCTTCTGTCAGGTGAGTGAGGGGTTTGGCGATGTTGGAGAACCCCTTTATGAAATAGCGGCAATAAATACACAGCCCCAGGAAACTGTGCAATTCTCGTTTATCCTTCGGGCGAGGCCAATATCTCACGGCCTGTGTCTTCTCCGGGTCTTTGGCCACTCCGCTTGGCGAGACTATGTGGCCCAAGTAGTTGACTTCCTTTCGGAAGAGCTGGCACATCGCGTTCCGCTTCAGGTTGGTCGCCTGCAGCCTCTGTATCACCTTGCTCAGATTCTCGAGATGGTCTTGCCGACGATGATGTCGTCTAGGTATAGCAGTCAGGCGTCATAAGTCAACCGTCTCATCACTGACTCCATCAGGCGTTGGAAGGTAGCTGGTGCATTGCAGAGACGAAAGGTCATAACTACGAACTGCCAAAGCCCTTGGCCTATCGAGAACGCGGTTTTCTCCTTGTCTTTCGGATCTAGAGCCACCTGTCAGTAACCCGACTTCAGGTCCAGGGTCGAGAACCACTGCGCACTAGCAAGCGTGTCCAGAGTGTCGTCAATCCGGGGTAAGGGGAAGCAGTCCTTCCTGGTGACAGCGTTCAGCTTCCTGTAGTCCACGCAGAAGCGTAGCTCACCATTCTTCTTCGTCACCAAGACTACAGGGGAGCACCAATGGCTGTCAGACTCTTCAATTACTCCCCGCATGTTTCGCCAGTGGAACCCGTCTGGGAGGTTGCCGAATAGGCCGGGCATCTTCGGTGTCGATGTGGTGGAGCACTCTGTCCATGCGGCCGTAGTCGCTGTCACCTTGGCTGAAGACGCGCTGGTGTCGTCTCATCATTTGCCGAACCTTCTCGAGCTGTTCTGCGGTCTGGTGGTCGGCCGGCCGTCCTCTCCAATAAGTCTTCCAGCCGGGACCCCAGCTGTTGGGTCGGATTCGGCTACTGGGTCTTGTCGATTGGTGTTGCGCTGACCACGGGCTCGCACGCCCCTGACTCCGTCCCGGCCTGGACATCGTGATCGGTGTCTCAGGTTGAACAGCCTCACTGGCAACTTCTCTCGGCACGGCAACAATGTCCTGGCTACACAGATCCCGTGCGCGGGCGTCTTCTGGTCCAGCATCAAGTTCCTTGTTCGCGGGCCTTCTTCCACGTCTTCCCTGAGGACGACCCTGCAAATTCCCAGGCGTTCTTTCGGGTTGCGGGAGTATAACCTCTTCTTCATTAAGCCGCAGGACTTTCCTGCCTACGTCGACCATCGCCTCGTGACTCCTGAGGGCATCCAGTCCCAATATCACCTCCTCAGCCACCTTCGCGGGGAACACCCCCTGACGCACGGCACTCCGTCTCAAGGTAAACAGCAGAGCCTCTTTTTCCACAGGCAAAATGTCGCCCGATGCCGTCACAAGCTGGTATGGTCGGCTCGGTTTTCTCGACAGCAAACCCTTGGCCACGTCAGGTCTGATGATGGTCAGCCCCGGTGTCCACCAGCATGCGACACGGCCTCCGTTTCACCCAACCTTCCGCGATGAGGCAGTCATCCATACGCCGGCTGAAGGCGCGCAGTGTCACTCGAGGATATGGTGGTGATAGCGCCGACGGGCCCCTCCCAACGACGGCCCTTACTCGTTTTCTGGCTGCTCTTCCTGGTGTGGGCAGTATCTCTCCAGGTGTCCTGGCTGGCCACAACCCCCTCGACGTCGGAGTAGCCGTCACCTTGGCCGCCTCCATCCTCAATGCTGCCGTTAGCGCCTCGTGGATAGTTTTGTAGTCGTCGAGCATTAGGCGCTGACGTATCTCAACGTCTCGTGCCCCGTCAATGAAGGTGTAGGCAGCTTCCCGGGATATGAACTCGGGTGGGGGGTCAACCAACGCTTTGCTAGCCAGCTGCTCGATTGCCAGGGCAAATTCCTACAGTGTCTCCCCTGGCTGCTGTGACCCTGACTTCAATTGGCTGCGGTAGGCTGCGGCAAAGCGGTGGTTTCCGAAGCGGTTCTCCAGGGCCTCCCAAATGTTGGGCACCGCCGCAGTCTGGACCATGTTTAAGACTTCTGCGGCCCGTCGCTGGAGGCTGGCTATTAGCTGTGCAGCCTCTTCCGCTGGTGACCACTTGTGCCTGCCACCGTGTCGAATTGACGGCGGAAGACCTCGAACGTTGTCGCGCCGTCGTATTTAGGTTTGACACGCGCAGATGTGTCACGTCTCGGCGCGTCGGCCTTCAAGTCCTTCAACCTCCTGCCGACAATGTCCTCTACCATGGCATTGAGTGACTTGGTGTTCCTGCCGGCCTTTCCCTCCAGGTCATTAACGCGGCTCGCCAGGTCTTCGACGCGCTCGCTCAACTCCGTGACGTCCTCCTTTACGCCGGCCAACTGCTCCTCAAATTTAGCGGCGAGGGCTTCGTTCGCAGCCTTCATTTCCGTGGTCAATTCGACCATCTTCGCGGTCATCGTCGCGGCTAAGTAGCTATTAGTCGTTTCCATCATTGCAGCCCGGTTATTTGCCGCTTCTGTTTTGGCAGCGAGGTTGTCATTCGCTGTTATTTCTTTCAACTCTTCTGTAATTTTTGCCAATGTAGCGTCCATTGTCGAATGTTCCACTTCCTGACACCAATTGTGACTTTGTGGGTTCATAGAATTAAAAGTCCAAGTTGCAGATATTCACAACTTTCTTTATTTACGTAGAAACACACTTTGGTCAACCCTTACAGTAGCAGAATTACGAGCATACACAAATACAATGCTCAAAGTCATTGACCACAAACAAAAGAGTTCACTTTCAAAACATGCGGACGATTCTCAAGTTACAATTCAACTCTCACCTCCCTGGCAATCATGACTCCTTTTTATACACCTCTTCATGGTTCCAGAAGATAATCGAATGTTCTGTATAAGATGGCACCAGACAAAACACAAACATTCCAGACACCTAACTATCTGTTTCAGCATGCCTTTATCTCTGCGCTATCTTTATTTGTTTCGGCAAGCTCTTTATCTCCGTGCTGCTCTATATGTCACCTAACTCTCCACACAAAACCCTTTGTGTACGTTGCCACCAGTCGCGACAATATTAAGAGCAAACAAATTTATTTACATACAACACTGGGCTCTAGTTATAACTGTTTGTTACATCTTTAACTGCACTCAAAAATGTTTATAAGCTCCTATATACTCTTTTATATATTTAAAGCAAAATGCCTTAGAAAAAGGATACACTTAGCAACTGCAGGGTTTTCTTGCATGTGGGTGAGATTATTTTACCTTAGAGATAAAGTGATATCTGTCCACAATAAAACGTGATGAGTTTTGTAAGAGGACCGCAATTACATTACTGCATTATGATAATATTAACTGCTGGTAGCAGTGCTTAATTATGCAGATGTCTGTGCAGTATAGGGCAGCTTTTAATGATAGTGAAAGCAAATTAAGCAAAATGCTTGCTTAGACTACGCAAAAATGCCTAAGTTTTGGAATGAAATATTTACTTATACATAGTCAAAGTAAAAAGTTAATAGGTGAAATATATTTTCACTGTTAGATGCAAAACAATTAAAATATATATTCAGCTAATAACTCAAAGAAAACTTTAACCCTTTGCTGCACACACAGTATTAGCTAGTTGTTCTCCAAGCAGACCTGTGTCCATTTAAATTCTGTACTACTACTACAGACATCAAACTAAAAGTGGCCTATACACCTGCATAATTATATTTTTAACTGGCAAAATTAATTTGTTTAATGAATAGCTTGTATAAATTGGTTTGCAGTGAATAACATACACATTTAATTTAAATGTTTTATTACTGAAAAGATCAACCCCTTTGTAGGCAAAGAACATTTATATATGTGCACCCCTTCTTAACACATTTTTATAACAACGCGATTTACAGTTTGTTACTTTGCAATGTTAAAAACCAGACTAAAATGTCATTAAGTCAGCTAAATAAAATTACAATAATTTCTGCAACATTATTGTGGTACTCACCCTTATGTTTCCATCCCTGCCATTATTGCAGCAAACATATTGCAGCTTGTCCGTAAAATGTTATATACACTATTCCATTGCACAATAAAAATGTTCTACATACACTTAAGGTTATTAATGGTTTAGTATGTACACCCTTGTGTTAGTTTTGAACTTCTACCCCCTTGCTTGGTGATAACTGAGGAAGCACCCAATTCTACATAAGGCAATGTCACACTGTCTGCACTTGTATTGAGATTGCACGCTGTGACCTGATTGTGTTTTCCTTTTCTTCACAATGCACTGAACACACAATTTCACCAGACCTGGTATTTTTACGAGGGTGTGAAGAGAACTAGGTGCAGGGGTGGCAGAAGGTAGGCTACGCTGAAATCCCACTCGCTTACGTGACGTAAAGTCTGCAATTAGCTGCTGCACTAAATTCTGTCTGTAGTGAAGAAGTCTATTGCCATGAGCTGTAGAAGAGGATCTGTTTGAAATGTCGTATATTATAAAACTATTAACAATAGCAACATTCACAACGAAATGGAACAAATATTTCCACCCATTTTTTGAAGGACGGCTGACACTGTAATACTCCCTCCTTTGGTCCGTGAGGTCAATCCCTGCCAATTATGAGTGTAATTTATCACTGCATTAGGACACAGTACTTTAATTTTTTTCTTTTCCCTTGCCACTCTTCCTTTCTACCTCTGCATCTGTTCTGGGATTGGAGTTGATAGATAATAAAAGAATGTCCCTGTTATCATGCCAAACAACTGCAGTTACGCCTTTATGTTGCAATTTGCAAGATTTGCCCCTTTTCAGTTTAAGTTGTTTTGGCTTTGAAAACCGTTTTGGCCAGTCTTTTCTTCCAGCACGAGTCGTACCACACACATATATTTTCTTATCCAGAAGCAATTTCATTAGCCGCATGGAAGTAAAAAAATTATCAAAATAGACGTGATGTCACAATCCCGTGTATTTTCTGCAGATGTCTAAAACAACCTGTTCCTCAAGTAGAAGATCACTATTTCTCGCCTATTTTTTCACCAGACAGATTTTACATGTCAATAAATACCCACTTTTACTATCTGCAATACCCCATGCCTTTATCCCCATTTTGTTGTTTTAGTGGGCACATATTGTTTTCGAAAGAAGCGCACTTTGACACATATCACTGCTTTGTCAACAGAAAGATTGCAATTTGGTTTGTAGACATTTGCAAACTTTCCGATTATGTCTAAAGCAGACATAATCATAAGAATCCACCCCTATTTTTGGCTTAGCAGATTCGTCATTTAGATGAAGGTATTGTGATATCTTTTTAAAATGGAGCAATGTCATTGCTTGTATGACAATTTGACAAACGCAAAAATCCCCTCCAAAAAAATCTCGAATTTCAGGAAGATCCACCACCCCTAAATAGGCCTGTATCTCCCTGGGATTCGTATCTTTCCATTTGGGATCTGACTTCTTAGCATGAATCTCTGCTGCATACCTATTAGTTTCCTACACAATTTTGCTGCAAAAATTGGAATCTATAAAAAGTTCAAAGTAGTCTATTTCTGGACTTCCTGGAGGAATAGTATGATTGGCCCCTGTAGGGGATGAAAATGCTGCTAACTTAATGAAAGTCAAATTCGAGGTCCACTGTGCAGGTACTACTTTAATTTTAGTTTGTTTTTCATGTACTTTAGCCCCCTGGTCTGCTACCTGTTCCTCGGCATTTTCACTGTCACTTTGTTCCTTATCACTGTCTTCCACTAACTCGCTAAACTAAGATTCGGAACTACTTTCGCGATCTAATTCCTCATAAACTGCTGCATGTATTTCCTCTTCTTTAGCAATACCTTCTCACTACAGCGTTTTCCAGCACATGATGTACTTGGAACAGCCTCCATGGTACTGATGTAGCTATTAACGCATCGGAAAACTGCTTACTTGTGCAGATGCACTCTGTTATTTCAGTGTTGTTTATGGTTTGTTATTACATTCTGGCATGAGGAAAACACTTTAACATTGAAACAGGAGAATGGTTATGTCAACACAGCTCCTAACAACTGGGGTCAGCATAAACAGAACGCATATGAAACCATATGAAACGGTAAACACATTTACTACATTCTACTATGCTGTGCGCAGCAGGCCCTTCATTATTTCACTACACTTTACTACGCTATGCGTCGCAAAGGGTTAGAAAAAGAAATCAAAGGGGAAGAAAAGTGAAACAGGAATTTTTGTTCAGAAATTTATAGAAACATAACAAATATAAATGAATTTGAATTCTTCTACTTTGAGAGAACACTTTTTAAAATATTAAATGAAACGTTAAATCACTCTAGTATCACTTCTATTCCATAAACTTACTGGAACATGTTTTGGAGATTAGGATTATGATTACTATGGAGGGGAATCAGCACCAAAACCTGTGGTTCATTGTACCTAAGCCCCAAGTGGGGATCCTCAGGAAGAAGGATGAGGTGAGAGAAGACACAGGGCAGCCAACTCAAGGTGTTACGACAGTGCCGAGACATCCGCCAACACTTCTACCCTGAAAGAGACCACCAGATGAGAGATGATGTGAAATGATAGAGATGAAATGGAGGGACAGGAAATTCAGAGGATATAATTAACCTACCCAGCATTTACCTACCAACCCGGGAAACCCCCCGAAAAAATCCATGAGTCAGGTAGGTCGGCCATGGAAATCGAACCTCAGCCTCTCAAATGTGGGCCACAGACAAAACCACCCGAGCCAACCCACTTGGTTTTGGAGATTATATATACTGTTCACCAATGCAAAGAAAGTCCTTGGTGGGAATGTGCTACTTAAACAGTGTGACAAGGACAACAAATGTGTGGGACAGAATGCATGCTACGCAAGGAGTAGAACAGTTAAAAAAACATGTGCCCTATTCAGTGTACTAAAATGGAGGTTTATTCACAAAAGCAGAAGTCATCAGAATGTTTATGAATGGGCTGTAATTAAACAGACCCGAGTGTAATAAAACTACCAGGCAGGGTATCAGAAATGTGTCTAACCCCCCTTGCGCCTCATTCCCCTAGGACTTTCTCAGCTGTGGTAAACAGTTAACAGTCCAGACTCTCTGTCACATTGGTTGGACATTCTATTTTCATATGGCACTTCAAAGTTTGATAATGTTGCCAAAGACAGGCTTAGGGGCTGCAAGATCTTGCTAACTCATGCCTACTAGTAGAGAACAAATACACTAAATCCCTGTAGTGCAGGAGGTGATTGGCAATTATGAATCAGAGGATTACAGGTAATGGAACAGAAGTGAGATCTAAGAGTAGAGTAAATTTAAAGAAAAGGAGTGAAATGAAAGTAATACGTTGGATGTGGGAAGCAGTGATTTAATTAGGGAGCGAATGTAAATAAAAGAGAAAAGGGGATGCAACATTGCAGACAGTGGTGTTAAGTGAATATTTCCTTTTTCCTCCTTCGCTTTAGCTGTTGATTATTAATGGAAATTCTCATTTAATATAACATAATAAATGAATCGAAGATTAGGAAGATCCTAACAAAACGCTTTCAAGGTAAATACTAGCAATAAATGGAGCATTGAGTACTAGTTTGACTCAGAATTATATTAATTTTGTGCTTCATTGTATCCGAGTCCTTACACATTGGAAGAAAGAATGAAATATTTGAAATGCTGCTGATCACATCCAAACCAGTAATTTACTACATCAATCTAAATATTTCTCTCTCCTCCAACATTTTTTAATTAGACAATATAATTTTAGAGAACTCTTATCTCTGAAACTAGTCCAAACCTCTTGCCTCAGTATAACTTCAGCTCTTTGTGTAACCTCTTTCCAAATTGCTACTCTAATTAGAACTAGCATTTTCCAGAGACCTCTCATCCCAATTTCTTGTAAAACTTCTTGTACTTCACTTGACCAATTGTTAAATTTCATTACTTCCATTTGGCATCTCATACCCTCTTTTAGAACCATGTGCCGTCCTAACTTTAAACTCCTATGCACATGCTTAGGCTTTCACAGCCAGCGTTAATCCAATAGAATGTATTTCCCAGGCTTGTGGGCCATGGACCAGAGGATGAAAATTCTGACGTTTCACTTATATCTCTGATGAGCTTCTTCAGAGGATTCTAGCTAGGTACTTGCAATATTCTGTGAATCCTGTGATATTGTGTGCTATTTGTTGCTTTCCGCCAATTGAAACCCATATTTTTCAAAATTATTTTCAACTTGTGCTACCTCCATTAAAATTATGGTCTCCTAGTTTAAGCTAGCAATTAATTGATGGTGGGCAGGCTTTTCTCAATAGTGTAAAAATCATAAATAATATTTTGAATAGTTCATTTGTCAAAATTGTTCTATATATGTGGTGGCATGCTTTGATACACTGTGCCAGAAGTTTCAAAGAAAAAAAAAATATATAAATGAATATCTGTTTGTTTGTTTGGTTGTTTATTTATCTGCCATAGGAGTCAGCCATACTCATGGCATCATCAAAAATACAGTTTATGTACAGTAATTTTTTAAAGATATAAATATGAATTACAAATATGATTGAAAATGTTACAAATTAATATAAAGTCTAATACAATAGTACATTTTAAAAATACAAACAATAAAATAAAATTTATTATTACAATTTTATATTAAAAATTAACTGATGCTAAAAGGTAAAAGTTTGAATAATGTAATTTGCACTGATTGCCTAAACCTTCTGTATTTCCTTTTACACAAAATCTGTATAAAAATCAACACTAATTTAATATTTTACTTATCTGCTTAAGTATTCCTCAAGTGTATAAAAACTACCATTTATACAGAACTTCTTTAATTCTCTTTTAAATCTATTTGTCACTTGTATACCTTTTATTTCCTCTAGCAATTTATTGTACAAGTAACAAGCTGCAAAACTGAGTTTGGATTTGTACAGTTTAATCCTGTGAGCTACAGCATGAAAGTTATTGATCTCCCTAGTTTCCTGTTTTCTGACTTACAAATTTTGTTTTTGCAAGCATTATTACTTCAAATATATATATATATATATATATATATATATATATATATATATATATATATATATATATATATATATATATAGGGACTGTAAGATCAGGATATTTAGCTTTCTAAATGCATCTCTACGTGAGTCAGTTTGTTTTAAACCTAACATGATCTTAACTGCTCTCTTTTGTCCCCAAATGGTTATCCCATATGTAAGTGAGGATGTATTAGTCCATAGTATATGATTTTTAGTGTTGGTAGGTTAACTATTTTTGACAATTTCTTTAAAACATAGGCCTGAGCTGATTTTATTAGCAATTTTCTCTGTATGTTTATCCCAAACTAGATTTTTATCGAATATGACTCCCAAAAAATTAGCGTTATCAATCTCGTTTATAAATTTTTCACCTACCGTAACTATACTTGTGGCATTTTTGTTCTGCTCAGTCTGCATAATCATATAATTTGTTTTCTCTGCATTAATAATAAGATGATTTAAATACTCAGTTATAACGAGATTTAACTGTATTGGAACACCACAGTGAAGCGAAATAATTATTAATTTTTAGATGAGTCATATTTATAACACAAATAAAAATTAATAATTAATACTCAGTTATAAGGTTAATATTACGTTTCGTAATGTTTTCTAAAAGTGGCATACTATTGTCTACATTTACTACTGTTGTATTGTCTGCATAAGTAATGAGTTTACCATCTGCAATGTTTATGAAATCATTTATATATAAAATGAATAATAGAGAACCAAAGACTGAACCTTGGGGAACCCCACACTTAACTGTTAATGAATTTTAGTAGTAACTCCTAAAATGATGATCTGTAAGCTCAGTAGTTTTTACTTGCTGTGTTCTGTTTGTCAAGTATGATTTAATTAAGTAGGCAATTTCTCTAATTACACAATCATACAGTTTATCCAATAGTATGTCATGATCTACACTGCCGAATGCTTTACTTAGGTCCAGTAGTGTACAACTGCATTTTACTTGTTTGTCTAGATTCTCAATAATATATTCAATTGATTCAGTGATAGCATCTACAGTTGATCTATTTTTTTCTAAATCCATACTGGAAATTACTGAATAATCCGTATTTATTTAAAAAAGATGTGAGTTGGTTTACTATAATTTTTTCAATTACTTTTGACAGGGTGGACACTAGAGTTTTTTTTTTTTTTTGTCTAATTTACGTCCTCCAACGTTAAGTCATATCGGACAATGAGTGGAATGGGTGAAATGATGCTCAAATGAGCCCAGGATCTATTGAGCTTAGAGTTACCCAACATTCGTCTGTAAGGATAAGGGAAAACCCCAGAAAAAATCTTATTCAGGTAACTCACCCTGACCGAGATTCGAACTCGGGACCTCTTGAAAGTGAGGCAAACACGCTACCACCACGCTACAGAGGCGGGCTATACTAGCGTTATAGGTCTGTAATTTCCTACAGACTCCCTATCTTCCTTTTTATGGATAGGTTTAACAATAGACTTTTGTAAGCAATCTGAGTATATTCCAGTTGTAATTAAAGAGTTAAACATATGAAATAGTGGTTCTAATATAATATTTTTTAGTTCCTCTTTGGTTATTTCCCTAATGTAGATGGAGTTGCTAATGTGTCTTTTGTCGCTAGTGGGTTTTATTGTCATGTCTTTGGTTTTTAGCTGAGTTACACAATTTATAAAATTTAAGTTGAAAATATTACTTACAGTGACTATTTCACTATTATCGGATATGGTTATGGTTTCAGGGCTATTTTTTATTTTACCGCATTCAGTATTGACCATTATTTATTGTGCATATTCCAAAATTTTACAATTTACAACTTAAGGCTACATTTATTAGTCTTTACCTTGTTGCTACCTTGGCTTACATGACACCCCGATCTTCTGCTCTGACAGGTAGCTTAACCTCCATGCCTCTTTGTTACTTAATTAGCCTCATTCTTCTCCCTCCCTCCATCTTCCTTTCTTAAATTCTTTACATTTCTTGCCCATTAACATTTTTATAGCTACTATCCTCTTCGCTACTTTCTCCCATTTTTCCTCACAAACTTTTTTTCTCCGCATTGCAACCTCCTCGCATTCTGTTACATAGTGTTCTATGCTTTCTCCCCCCCCCCCCCACACACACAATTCACAAATTCCCTTTTTCCTACCTCTTATCCCTCTTAATTCTTTAATTAAAAATATATATATATATATAAAGTTTAATTAAAGAAACTATAGAAACTGAGTTATGCACAGAAAGTTCAATATAGCATAGAGAGACAGCCAGGAGAGGGGGTGTTGCTCAGACTGCTGCCTCTGTTACTCAACAGATTGCATTCAGTGCACATGCATGAGAATTGGGGCTTGTTCACTGTCCACGTAACCACTGTGCATCTGCGATTCATTGGCACTGAACTATCACTTTTTACTGTAAATGGAACTTGTAACTATCAAGGTGGGTGTTTTTTTTTTTTTTTTTTTTTAAATTCAGTCTATTTTCAATGCCCTGCTCATTTGTTCCACAATTGTTTAATTCCTCTTTCTACCATAGACATTCATATTGTGGCCAAGTAGTAATAATTATCCTTTTGAATTGTTTTATGTAGCTTGTATGACGAATGACAAGTGGCTTGAAGAGATTCACCAGCCCTTGTTCTAATAAAGGCACTTTATGGAATTGAAATTCAAGAATTAGAAAAGTGCAATAAGATGGCTGTAGTACTCAAGTATATAGTATTATAAACAAATAATACTGTACAGGAAGGAGACAAACTATACTGATAAAGTTAAAGTAAGAAAAATGACTATGGAAAGAGTGTTGAAAATACTGGTTTAAAATGTACCTGTTACCCCATAGAGACACCACAAAAGAGAATATTGTCCAACAGCTTTGGAAAGTATGATGTCAGATGTTAAGATATGGATAGCCAAAACCTATGGGCACAAGAAGTTCTCTTAAATTTTATAAGAATTTTATAAGGATTAATGAAAAACATCATAAAATTAATAAACATTAAAGTACATAGTTTCAATTAGGAGTATGGAGCTTCAAAGTTTACACTGTACAGCAACAAAAATCCTAGAGCTTGAAACTATGAAATATCTATGTTATGTGCACTGAATTTGAAAAAGCATTCCATTTTTTCATATCACGTAAGGCTTTTGTTCAGTGATGCAACTCCGCTTTTTTCTAACACTCGCCAGCATCACTTCAGGTGTGGTCTTATTGCATGTAAACAGTAAACATATGTTAATCATGCAGGTAGACGCTAATGAAAATTGGATGACAAATTTCATGTTCATATTCTTTTTCCAAAAATATATATATATATTCATGTTCATATTCTTTTTCCAAAAAAAAATATATATATATTATTAAATTTTAGATGAGTCGTATTTCTTACACATCTGCTTCACTTTCGTACCTATTTTGAGGACATGTTTCGCAAATCTTCGTTTGCATCTACGGCTCTTGTGCGACTGACGCTAGATCCAGCGGTGTGGGAATTACCCACACCGCTGGATCTAGCGTCAGTCGCACAAGAGCCGTAGATGCAAACGAAGATTTGCGAAACATGTCCTCAAAATAGGTACGAAAGTGAAGCAGATGTGTAAGAAATACGACTCATCTAAAATTTAATAATTTTTCGCTTCACTGTGGTGTTCCAATACAGTTAAATCTCGATATATATATATATATATATATATATATATATATATATATATATATATTTTTTTTAAAAAAAGAATATGAACATGAAATTTGTCATCCAATAATTTCCATTAGCATCTACTTGCAAGATTAACATATGTTTACTGTTTACATGCAATAAGACCACACCTGAAGTGATGCTGGCGAGTGTTAGAAAAAAGCGGAGTTGCATCACTGAACAAAAGCCTTACGTGATATGAAAAAATGGAATGCTTTTTCAAATTCAGTGCACATAACATAGATATTTCATAGTTTCAAGCTCTAGGATTTTTGTTGCTGTACAGTGTAAACTTTGAAGCCCCATACTCCTAATTGAAACTATGTACTTTAATGTTTATTAATTTTATGATGTTTTTCATTAATCCTTATAAAATTCTTATAAAATTTAAGAGAACTTCTTGTGCCCATAGGTTTTGGCTATCCATATCTTAACATCTGACATCATACTTTCCAAAGCTGTTGGACAATATTCTCTTTTGTGGTGTCTCTATGGGGTAACGGGTACATTTTAAACCAGTATTTTCAACACTCTTTCCATAGTCATTTTTCTTACTTCAACTATATCAGTATAGTTTGTCTCCTTCCTGTGCAGTATTATTTGTTTATAATACTATATACTTGAGTACTACAGCCATCTTATTGCACTTTTCTAATTCTTGAATTTCAATTCCATAAAGTGCCTTTATTAGAGCAAGGGCTGGTGAATCTCTTCAAGCCACTTGTCATTCGTCATACAAGCTACATAAAAACAATTCAAAAGGATAATTATTACTACTTGGCCACAATATGACTGTCTATGGTAGAAAGAGGAATTAAACAATTGTGGAACAAATGAGCAGGGCATTGAAAATAGACTGAGATTTAAAAAAAAAACAAAAAAAAAAAACACCCACCTTGATAGTTACAAGTTCCATTTACAGTAAAAAGTGATAGTTCAGTGCCAATGAATCGCACATGCGCAGTGGTTACGTGAACAGTGAACAAGCCCCAATTCTCATGCATGTGCACTGAATGCAATCTGTTGAGTAACAGAGGCAGCAGTCTGAGCAACACCCCCTTTCCTGGCTGTCTCTCTATGCTATATTGAACTTTCTGTGCATAACTCAGTTTCTATAGTTTCTTTAAACTTTATATATATATATATTTTTTTTTTTAATTAAAGAATTAAGAGGGATAAGAGGTAGGAAAAAGGGAATTTGTGAATTGTGTGTGTGGGGGGGGGGGGGAGAAAGCATAGAACACTATGTAACAGAATGCGAGGAGGTTGCAATGTGGAGAAAAAAAGTTTGTGAGGAAAAATGGGAGAAAGTAGCGAAGAGGATAGTAGCTATAAAAATGTTAATGGGCAAGAAATGTAAAGAATTTAAGAAAGGAAGATAGAGGGAGGGAGAAGAATGAGGCTAATTAAGTAACAAAGAGGCATGGAGGTTAAGCTACCTGTCAGAGCAGAAGATAGGGGTGTCATGTAAGCCAAGGTAGCAACAAGGTAAAGACTAATAAATGTATATCTTATATGTATATGTGCATCCTTCCTCTATTGTTATTTATAAAGAATAAAATTAAGACAGTGTAGTGAGTTACTATTATCAAGTCTGCTTACATGTGAAGTTCTGTGTTTACATTTCATGCGAGTTCAGATGTTAATTTTGTGGTTGTGAATAACAGTGCTTTTAACAGTTTGATATTAAACTGTGCTGAACAGACCTTTAGTGTATAAAACTCATACAAAGTGGGGCAATTTACAGTAACAATGCTATGTCAGTGTGTAAGTTTTGTGAACACATTTTGTTAGGTGTGTGGTGAATTCACTACAAAATCTCAAAGAGAAAGCATTAATCCTACAATTAAGAAAGCATATGAATTGTACTTTGACTCTAAAGTAGATAAGCACGAAAGTTTAGCTCCTAAATATTGTTGTAGCAGATGTTCTCGTAATTTGAGAGGCTGGTTAAATAGCACTCGCCCTTCTATGGGTTTGATGTTCCGGTGATATGGAAAGAACAGAGAGATCACCCTTTAGACTTACTTCTGTTATCTTCAAAAAACAAACAAATTATTGTGTCAAAGTATAAGAGTGAAGCGATGTGTCAATATCTTCTCGATTCACTTTTATTTTAAATTATAGTCTATTCCAGATTTGCCCTCAGCACGAAGGCCTATTAAGCATAGCATTCATTTCCTATTCCAACACCACCTTTCATATATTCCATATAAATTCCACATAAAGCTGGGCTTAATGAAGAATTTCGTAAAAGCAAAGCACAAAAATTGAAATGGTCTTCAGTATTTAAGAGACAAATTTCCCCGGTTAAGTAAAGGAAAAGTAAAAGAGGGCATCTTTATTGGTCCTCAAATCCAAAAAATCCAGAAAGATCCTATGTTCGAGGAAAAACTCACAGAAACAGGAAAAGTAGCATGGTATGTATTCAAAATTCATGGGAAATTACAGAGCAGAAGTTGTGGAAAATTTGCAAAGGGCATATGAGGTAATGGGGTCCCTTATGTCCCTTAAAATGCATTTCCTGCACTCCCATCTTAACGTCTTTCCACCAAACCTGGGTATGGTAGGTGCCGAGTATGGAGAAAGATTGCATCAACAAATATCCTAAATGGAAAGGCAATATGCAGGAAAATTGTCTCCTAACATGCTTGCTGACTACTGTTGGTAGTCTGAGTGTTCCTGGCCCAGCCACAAAAGAAAGTCTTCAAGAAAATCATTCTAAAATTTTAGGTTTTTAAAAGGTTTTTTCAGGTTTTTTTGCATGTAATTTTTTATGTAAACTGAGTCCTGTGTTATTCAACCTTTATATAGATGATATCTAGAGGAGATTTCTAAAAATAGGGTTCACTCGCCAGTTATTCATAAGAAAGAAATCCTAAATTTAATATTTGCAGATGACTTAGTAGTTGGTTCCATATCATGTGGAGGGTTGACAAGAGCAATCGAGGCAGTTTTTGTTTTGTAATTTACGTCCTCCAACATTTAGTCATATCGGACGATGAATGAAATGGGTGAAATGATGCTCAATGCGTCCGGGGTCCATGGAGCTTGGAGTTACCTGACATTCGTCGTTCAGGATAAGGGAAAACTCCGGAAAAAACCTTATCCCGGTAACTCACCCTGACCGAGATTCGAACTCGGGACCACGTGAGGCAGACATGCTACCATCTATGCTACCGAGGCGGGCTCAATCGAGGCAGTAAGCAGTTACTGCAACAAATGGGTGTTAAAAGTAAATGAAAAGAAAACAAGAATCATGGTTTTTTAAAAAAGGATATAGGCTGCAAAAACATGAGAAATGGGAAATAAATGGAAAGGAAATAAGGTCATAAAGAGATGACTTGGGGGTAAGGCTGAGTTGTGTTGGTAGATGGAATGAACAGAAAAAGCTGGCATTAGCAAAAGGTATGGCCATGAGCATTGTAAGAGCATGTTTAAGGAAACTGCCTGACAATGTCAAATGGCTTGAAAGGATGGTAGAAAACAAAATGATTAATGGGGCAGAGATATGAGCAGCAGATGAAGCATGGACAGAGGTAGGCGTTAATAACAGATCCATTTGTAAATATATTCTAGGCTCGCCGGTAGCATCACCTAACAGGGAGCTCAACTAGAGTTAGGAGAAGACATTCAACTAGGTCTAAATTGTCTCAAATGTAATGAAATATTTGTACAGAGTTGCTAACTTTGAGAAAAGCAATATTATTAAGGAATATTTTCTTATGCAAATGAGAAGCAAATGGGAAGGATCTTGAACACAAAAAGTAAGGGAATTGATGGAACAGATAGGTGTGAGACATATTTGGAGGAATGGAGAGTACTGTTATGGAGGCTTTTGGAGAAAAGTAGACTCAAGATTAGAAGATATTGATAGTCAAGTTATTTTTACTAGTACAAGAGAGGATATAAAGGGAATTAAAAATAGTGTGGGGGAGGGAAAAGTGCATAAATCTGTTTAATAAGCTAGGGCGAGAAGGATTTGCTTGGGCGAGGACGAGTTACAAATTTGAAAGGTATTAGGCATGATAAGGAAAAAGGGAAATGCCCAATGTGTGGAGATGATGATACAGACTGGCACAGTATAATATATTGCAAAGAAAGGTATGGAGAGAACTAATTTGGCAACAAAAGCAGAACAATTTTAAGAAGCGGGGAGAAGTACTATTAATCAGGAAAATATTGTCTGTAAAAAGAGAAAATAATGTAAGAAATATAGGTGATTATTTGGGGAAAGTCAGAGAGAAATGGTTAAGAATGATTAAGAATAACAGTTAAGGTTATAGAAATGGGAACTAGGGATGGAAGAGAACAGAGGGTCATCAAAACACGGAAAACCAGGGGTTGTGTATATTGTGACCAAAATTTAGGGCAAGCAGGTAAGAAGGGTATATTGGATGTGAACAAGAAGTTTGTCATTATGTGCCAGGAATGTGTAAATAGTAATGCATTAATGAATGTATGTATAAAGAAAGATAAATATTCTATTCTATTCTATGTAATTATTATTTCTTACGTTTTAAAACTATTTGACATTTTATCAATAATCACCACCACTGCCTTTCAATAAAATTGGTCCTTTTGGATGCTGAATGTAGTAGAAGTTCAAATTTAGGAGATCCGATTTAGTAAAAGTTACATATTTTCATTTTGTGGCATGAAAAAGTTAAAATTTTGCTATACAGTGTTATAGGAGAGGAGCGTGAGTGAGTGAGTGTAGGGTTTTAGGGCCCGTCGACAACAAGGTCATTTGGGCCCTAAGTCAGGAGAGGAGCTGAAGATGCCTTGTACCCTATATAAGGGGAAAAAGAAGATGCATTACATATTATGCTAATATACAAAGGCACATCTGGAAAATAGCACTAATTCAAAGGAAATGGCTGATGCAAAAGAACAGTAGCTATCCAGAAAATGTACCATTTGAAATTTCAGATTAATAACTTGGAAGAATATTTATTTAGGATTAAGAAACAGATTTGCTCCATAAAGTAACGTTGAAAATACACATGCTGGACAAATTAGTGTATGAAATAGATATAGATACAATGGTAGGACGCTAAAATAACAAATGTAATGATGAGGATGAACTAGCTATCCAGAAAATGTACCATTTGAAATTTCAGATTAATAACTTGGAAGAATATTTTAGGATTAAGAAACTGATTTGCTCCATAAAGTAACATTGAAAATACACATGCTGGGCAAATTGGTGTATGAAATAGATATAGATACAATAGTAGGACACTAAAATAACAAATGTAATGATGAGTATGAATCAGTATTTATATACGAATGATCCTTAATTGTTTTCAAAATTGTTATAGTTAGAAATTTATTTTCAAATATTTCTTAATTTGTTTTGATACATTTTCTCACATGCACAGAACAAATAAAAATTATAACGAATAATAAACATAATACATGCTGAAAAAGTGATATATATGAATAAGGTGAAGTGCAAAGTTGATCAACCATGAGTACAGTAAATATGGTTAATACAATGTTTATTTAAATAGTTCTGAACATTCAACCTCTCCTCAAGTGTAACCACTGAAGTGTAGACATGTTAATTTAAAATTGTTCCAGCCACAAATTATTGTTTTAATTATATTCTGAAAATGTGTGTTCTCTACAATCTTGGAAGATAAAATATAATAAAAAATCTAAAATATTTTTTATTAATTTAATTATTCCAGCGTTCCATGCCCTGAAAAAAAAAGCATTGCCTGCATTAAACATAAATAAATTGACATCACAAGAACCACTACATTTGGCTCCTGAACAAGGCACAATATGAAAGCCATTGCGAGAATCACTACAACTATAAGGAAACTATGTCATGAACATTTTGTGTGGCTTGGCATAAACTCTGGGTTAGCTCCAAGCCACATAAACTTTGTAACAAAATTAGTACAAATAAACGAACAAAAAATCTGCTTGCATTTTATTTAAAACAACAAGTGAAGCAACAGTTAAATCTCGATATAAGTGAAGCACTGTCACAATCTATGAAATTCATTCACAAAGTTACAATGACTGATACAGAATACAAAAGCATCAATAAATATGAAATAACTATTGAAAGATTCACTGGCTACTTCTCAACATAATCACCATCATTACCGAGGTATTTATTGGACCAATGCATAAACAGTAATATGCCTATGTCAAAGAAGTCTGCCACCAACGTCTGGAGCCATAACTTCACTGCCATCTATATGCCAGCATTTCTGTGGAAATGTTTTCCTGCCAGAAAATGCTTCATGAGATGGAAGAAATAAACCTTGGGACAACGTTGAGGCTCTTGGACTATTCAAATTGGATAGCTGAAGATATCCCATCCAATTTGATGTAAGGGATTCCATGTGACATAGGCTGCATTGTGTAATGCATTGTCATGCAAAGATGGAATACCCTGACAGGATTCCGCATCTGTTTTGGATGGCTCTCCTCAGATACTGCAATGTCTGACAATACCATTCTGCATTTATGGTCTTGTCTCTTGAGGACATCATGTCAAACCATGAAAACAGTGAATAAGATTTTCTTGGCAGAGATTGTCTGCTTGAATTTGGTTTTCATGGGTGAACAACTATGGCAATGTTTCATCCCCAGCAATAACACTGTCCAGAAATTCAACATCTTTCTTTACATGCTTAGGCTTTCACGGTTGGCGTTAATCCAATAAAATGTGTTATCCATGCTTTTTGGCCGTGGTCGATTGGCTGAAATAGCAATTGACATTTCAACCAATCGACCACGGCCAAAAAGTCCAAACAACATATTTTATTGGATCTTTCTTTGCGTATCATTGCAGGAATGTCAACGCAGTAGCCAGATATTTTGTTTTGCATTCATCTGTTGGTTTCATTTGGCATGAGTCTTGTACACACTTCCAAAAACCATGCCATCTAATGAAAATTTAATGTAATAGTGAGTGAGACATCTAGGACAATGGATCACAGTTCCAAAATTGTGAAGCATCCCTTCTGCAAAATTGCTTGCCACACACTTTCCAACAGTCACAGCATCTTTGGGAAGGGTTGGTCCTACAATCTTCATTGTGCACATGGATTTAATCTTCAGTGAATGCTTACAGCATCAATTGAGCAGAAAGTAGTTTATAATATTGAGTCCACACATGTGGCATAATTGGCAAAGAATTTCTGTTGGAAATGGCTTCTGAGCATGCAAAAATCTGATATATGCATGAAGCTTGCAGTTGGTGAGAGACATCATCAGTGTAGTCAATTTCTCCTTGAAGTGTGCAATAACTGCTGCTGTCACAAGACTGCAACTGTACTGCATTATTCCCACATACCCCTTTCTTTACTGATATATATATATATATATATATATATATATATATATATATATATATATATTTCCATACAACTAGTCATATAATCTCTGGACGCAATGGAATTTATTTCTGACTGAACCTCGTATTACTGCCAATGCTTCACTTATTGTTGAAATATCACTGATCCTTCTCACTGAATAACAGTGATTTTATAACCTAGTTTAAAACCAGTAAACAAGGAAGCTAATGATGACTGTATTTAAATGCACGTGAAGCACTGCCACTATTACAAAGAAATTTAAAAACTTTTTGTTTTTGTTTCACTGTTTCTGGTTTCAACATATATCAAATATATATTTAATGAACAGGCAGAATATTCAACTGGTTTTCAGGGCTACAAAGAAAACCTATCTCTAAAGCATGTTCCAGTAAATTTTTGATACAAAAGGAATGATTAAAGTTAATTTAAAAAGAAATGTACTAACAATATATTTCTAGACTCAAGAGCTTCTGTGCTGATGCAGTAATTATAAGGAATCCAAATGTGCATTAATTTCTCATTTTATTCATGTATCCTGATAAACCTTCAGATAATCTGGCTTAAACACGCCACACGAGAAAAATGGTTTGGAAAACAATTATTATAAATGTCTGCATCACAGCAACACATGCTCTCAGTTCCTATTTGCAATCTCTCAGTTCCAGCAAAAGTCTAGTTAAAAAAAAACAGTGCTAAATTATGGTGAAATTTCAAACTTATGGAACAAAGTGAAAACAAAGGGGGGGGGGGGGGAAGTAAAACAGCTACTGCTTTGCCATTTGCTTCAAAGCCATTTCACATCTGAATCCGAAGACACAAGAAGTGCAGAGAATTTATTCAGTTTGCTGGAATAAGTGTGCTAAGACTAAAATAGTATTGTAACTTTTCATTCACCTCTTTAGAGAGAACTGTCTCAAACTCAAGAAATGCATATTCCTTCCACTTGAGTTTTCTGCAATTTCTGACTTACCTGGTTCTTTTATTGATACTGTTGGTTTTTTGGCCATTTTTAACTTCTCATAACGTTGCCCATGAGAGAGATTTAGAAAAGAGGAACGAGGTACCCTGTATGCTCTCATGGATGAAGGGCCAAATGTAAGACCCCCAGTGAAAGGCTGGTCAAAAAGCACGTCATACAGCAGTTCACCTTCGTTCTCTGTTCGACGTATGCCTGTAAGGAAATTACATTGTATATTAATCATTCAACTTTGTATTTGTATTTAATGAGCATTTGATTATGCTTCTGAACCTTCAAAAATCTTACAGTGAAACATGCTCAATTTGATTATTAAATTTATTTATTTTCTTAAGCTGCATTTAGACTCATGACACACATGTTCCTATCGGGTGTCCATCAAGTCCAGAAACTATTTTAAGTTCTGTACTGCTCCAGATTTGTTTTGCATTCATGATATACATCTGAAGATGTAGCCTGTTCACATTTGGTTAACAACAACTTAAAATTCCAGTACTTGTACTTGCACAGTTCAATCTTACAGTACAATGTTTAGAGACCTTTTCAAAATGAAGTAGTATGCACCCATTACAAAACTGCTAATAACAAGACAATGTTGAGTGAAGCAACATTGTGAGATTCCAGTATTCCAGAATAAAGGAAGAAAGAAAGAAGGGAAGTGAGGAAGGGAGGAAGGGAAGTGAGGAAGGGAGGAAGGGAAGAAGGGAAGGGAAGGGAAGAAGGGAAGGAAGGAAGGAAGGAAGGAAGGAGGGAGGGAGGGAGAAAGGAAGAAAAACAAAATGTGTTAAGTGATATTTTGGTAACTTTAGGGACAGATGCAACAGAATTAGAGGTAGGGGGAAAGTAACAATCTCAATTTTCAATTCAACCAAAATACTCTAAAGCTTCAAAATTTGAAATATCAGAGATGGAAACATGTGCCTTTTGTATGCCTAAAGTCAAATTTAAGTTACTTTAGGATCCTGAAGGTTACTTGGATGGTTCAGGGAGGTAGAGTTTCTATGGCAATGGCAGTGACCACAACTCTGTAAGGCCACATTACATGACTTCATTTAGGCAGGCCATTCTCCTCCAACTCCCAAGTCTAAAGTTTGCCGTAAATGTTACTGTATTGTCACGTTGATGCACATGCCATGTAAAGCATAGATATTGCTTATCTGGTTCTCTTCATCATGCATAATTTAAGCGTAACTGTTTGGTTATAGTTTAACTTTTAAAAAAGCTGGTTTCTTCGTTAGTTATTTAGCCATTTTATTAACATATTAATAGTTCATAGGTCATCAGTGTTTCAGAGTTATTATTAGCGTAGGGACACAATGTCCCAAACTACAACCACCAGCTCCCCAAGGAAAAGTATTCAAGAGCAGGACAGAGATCTGCTCTATGCGGACAAGCAAGGCAATAATTGAGTGAATATTTTTAATAATAGAGGGAACAGTTAGTTACTGCTATCTTTCTTAGGCCAATGTACAGCTGAAAATTCTAAGCTTTTAGAAATTTATCTTGTGTGTTAAACCTATAGTAAGTACACTTCAAGTTAAAATGTACATTCTGAATTTGTTTATTTTGAAAAGGCTTTCAGTTTTGTACTCGCTAATCTAATATGGCATACAGAAAAAGTAGACATTCTAAAAATTATTCCATTATTTGTGTGTTCAGGAAATTTGTTCAGTAAACCATTATGTTTAACACAAAAAGTATATTAGTTTTCTCTCGCTTATTCTTAATCCCGGCTTTCTAAGAAAAACTCCAAGGCAGAAGCATTATGGAAAACAAATTGAAATTCTGCTGAATATTTTCAGCGTTGCCTCAGTTTCATCTGTACATTGCCTTAACAGAGTATAATTCAAAACTATTCCCATGTGTTAGAAATATAAATATCAACAAGTTAATTTAGGTAGTTTTAGAGCTCTCTTCCATCTAACCATTGCATGCAGCAAGGTATTCATAAGCAGCAATGTCACTTTCCCCACCACGTGCTTCACGGCAGCTGTCAGGATCCTAATGTAATTTTAATTCTACCGTAAATAGCAATTTTTTCATTCGGCTGTAGCTTTTAGTGTGTCGATAAAAAGTTTACTGACAACAGTGGCAGCATAAATGTAAATAAGTTGCAAAAGGGGCCAATTTACATTAAATATGTATGGAGAATACCTAAAATTATCTCAGAAATATATAGAAACCGCAAGAAATTTGAACTTCATGTAAGAATTTAGTTCTTGCATTACCAATACAGTACACACCTGTACCCTTTACAGGACAATATTGTAGAATTATTGTTCTGCTAATTGTCCTACTAGGGATACTGCGTTTTTAAAAGGTGTGTATCAGGCATTAAAAAAGTTCTGTTTGAGTGATACAGAACTGTTTTACACAACTAATTCGTAAATTTATTGTGGTTAGCAGCCGGATGAACCACATTTGCAAAATAATTCTGCAGAGGCTATGGTGCTAAGACTAACTGAACCAATCTATGGCACTGGCAGAAATGTTACAGCAGATGACTGGTTCACCAGTGTATCACTGGTGTGCAAAAGACAACGTTCTTTCGTCGGTACAGTACGCAAGAACAAAATGGAGTTATCCAGTAATATTTTTCCAAAAGGTCGCAATTTGAAAGTGTATTTAGCTTCACAAAAAAACACTTGCTTCATTTAATTAATTTTCATGGTTGATTACCCCTGAAGCTTTAATTACTAACACTTGCCATAAAAGCTTTACACTTGCTTTATATGTTTCAAATAAAGGTTGAAACAGCAGTTTTGATCTAAAGTCTAGATATCGAGATTTAACTGTATTGGAACACCACAGTGAAGCGAAATAATTATTAATTTTTAGATGAGTTGTATTTATTACACATCTGCTTCACTTTCGTACCTATTTTGAGGACATGTTTCGCAAATCATCGTTTGCATCTTCTGCTCTTATGCGGCTAAAGCTTGATCCAGTGGTGTGGTGGGTGTGGGGTTCTGGGGTTGTTGCTGCCATCTGTTGATTTAGTGATGAACTTAAATGTGGGATTCTCTTCTGGCGGGATTTCAAAGTTCATCAGTTGGTTTTTATGCTTTTCTATGTATATTCTCTCCCATATGACAAGTTCACTATTCTCTCCCATATGACAAGTTCACTATGTTTTTGCACGTATTTTAGTAATTCTGTGCTATCTTCAATTTCATGATTTTCAGACCAGAAATGAGCTGCTATTGCGGACTTATCAATATTTTTGTATCTTAAGTGCCTGAAGTGTTCTTTCTTCCTAGTGCCTATGTTTCTTTTTGTCCTCCCTATGTAAATTTTTTCACAGTCTTTACACTTAATCTTGTAAATGCCTGACTTTTCCTCTGGTTTTATCTTATCAGTATTATTACTGTGAAGTAGGTTTTTAATGTTGTAATTGTTTTTTGGTGCCAATGTTATATTGTATTTCTTATCTAAAAATTAATAAAGTCTAGATTACTTTCTTGGAAGTGTTGAAAACAGTGTTGTTATGATAAATTAACTTTAAAGAGAGTCGATTAAAGACACTAGACAACACTTACTTTTAAATTTTTCCGTAACTAGTTTCAGAGGCTTTACCTCTATCATCGGCCGGCTCTCGACTGGTTCTCGTTGGTGTAGCTGACGATACCTTGTCACAGGTCTCCTCTGGTGGCGGCTCAAGGAACTTGCTGAACAAATCCTTCTGGGGGATGTCGAAATTGAATACTTTGTTCCTATTTTTTGAAATGAAGATTTGTTCCCATGTGGATAGTTCTTGTTTTCCTGATGTATGTTTCAGTAGTTTTGGTTCTGGATTTATGTTGTGGTTTTTTTCCCAAAAATGTGTGGCAACTGCTGATTTTTCTAATTGTTTATATTTTATGTTTCTAAAGTGTTCCTTTGCTCTTGTTTCTAAATTTCTTTTTGTTTTTCCAATATAAATTTGACTACAGTCATTGCATTCAATTTGATATATACCAGATTTTTTGTTTGATGGAATGGCATCTTTGATGTTTGAGCAAATTAGGTTTTTTAAGGAGAAAGTCTTCAAAAAACAAAATATTCAACTAGCACCAGTCAACCATTTCTCCTTAAAAAACCTAATTTGCTCAAACATCAAAGATGCCATTCCATCAAACAAAAAATCTGGTATATATCAAATTGAATGCAATGACTGTAGTCAAATTTATATTGGAAAAACAAAAAGAAATTTAGAAACAAGAGCAAAGGAACACTTTAGAAACATAAAATATAAACAATTAGAAAAATCAGCAGTTGCCACACATTTTTGGGAAAAAAACCACAACATAAATCCAGAACCAAAACTACTGAAACATACATCAGGAAAACAAGAACTATCCACATGGGAACAAATCTTCATTTCCAAAAATAGGAACATGTATTCAATTTCGACATCCCCCAGAAGGATTTATTCAGCAAGTTCCTTGAGCCGCCACCAGAGGAGACCTGTGACAAGGTATCGTCAGCTACACCAACGAGAACCAGTCGAGAGCCGGCCGATGATAGAGGCAAAGCCTCTGAAACTAGTTCCGGAAAAATTTAAAAGTAAGTGTTGTCTAGTGTCTTTAGTCGACTCTCTTTAAAGTTAAAGTCTAGATGTTTCGTCAGACCGTCAGAAGGTGCTAAGAAAAAGCCTGAAATAATCATGCATTAGGATACTAAATCTGGAGCTGATGTAGTAGATAAATTCTGTGCTACATACAATAGAGCTGGAAACACAAGAAGGTAGCCAACGGTAATCTTTTACCATATGTTGAATACTGAAGGTACCAATTCAAGTGTTATCTTTCTTGGAAACCAAAACAAATATTCCACAAGACAGGAAGTGCTGTCCTTAGCTTTACTGTCACAACAGCTACAAAGAAGAGAAACAGAATCAATCTTTCCCAGTGATTTGAAAGAGCTTCTAAAGAAATATAAACCTAAACAACACACAGCAGATGAGTTGCCAAATGTACCAGAATCACTGAAAAGGAGACGATGTGAACCCTGCAGTAAAGCCAAAAAGAACAGCAAAATTAAATATGCATGTAGGAAATCCAACGCTTCACTCTGTTTGAAAAACATGCCAAAATTATTTGCAATAACTGCTTTGTCTGGCAAAACTGAGAAGAAACAGCTGATGAGTTGATAACTGAGTAACTGAACATTTTCAATGAAGATGTATTTTAAAAGAATGTTATTTTCTTTACATATATCGTAATACAAATTATAATGTACACTATTCATATTATATTTAAGCTTATGTATTTAGTATAATTATATTAATAAAAGCCATGAATATTTAATCTAAATAAAGCCAAAAATAGGGGAAAAAATAAAAAAATTACAACAAAAAGAGATACAGGCATATAACCACACAAATATGTTGCAAGCCTCTCAGGACCCAGGCGACCATTGGTGTTCTGCCAAGGTGTGTTACTAATGGAGGGTAAGTTTACCACTAATGCAAAAGTCATCCAGAATTAGGACTTCTGAGGACATTCCCAGAAATAAATATTAAAAGCAGAAGCATTATTAACAGTGAAGTATTCTTCATATTTAAGTTTGAATTTATGAGTCACTATGTTTACACTCAGTCTTCACTTACTTGTTGTTGTATAATTGAAACGTTTTCAATATCATTCGATCTCATCATCAGCTGTTTGGTGACTAAATGAACCTCCCTCTTCTTCCACTACTACGGAGCTCCGATCACTCTGCCATCTGGTGTTAGGGGAACTAAGTTTTAATACTTCATTTAATGCCGGGATTTCAAAATTTATAACTTTATCACGGTTTTTGTTTATGGATATTTTTTCCCAAATATCCAATTCTATGGGTGTACTTAAAGATTTTAACAGTTTAATGTTGTGGTTTTCTGTCCAAAAATGGTGTGAAACTGCCGATTTTTCTGTTTGTTTCAACTTAATGTTCCTCTGGTGTTCTTTTTGCCTGGTTAACAAGTTTCTCTTAGTTTTTCCTATGTAGCTTTTTTCACAGGTTTCACAATTAATCTGATAAATTCCTGATTTCAAATTGTTGGGGATTGTATTTTTCAGTGGTTTACTTAGCAGGTTCCTCAGACTGAATTTGTTTTGGGGTGCTAGTTTTAAGTTTAGTCTTTTGAAGATTCGTTCAAATTTTCTAAAAGCCCATGGATGGTAGGTGAATTTTCTATATTGCCAATTTGTGTTATTAAGTGGTGTGAGAGTGGTATTTTTTGATCTTATCTTCAGTATTTCTTTCCTCTTCATCATGTTCCTTATGATGGCTGGGTTGAATCCATTTAATACCGCTATGTCTTTTATGTGTTGTTGTTCTTTCAAAAATTCATCCTTACTCAATGGGACGTTGTATAGCCGGTGAATTAGACTTCTAAAGGCAGCTAGTTGATGTGAAACTGGGTTGTATTCATTTTTCTTTATGTAATTATCTATGTGTGTGGGCTTCCTGTATATTCCAAAATCTACACCATGACGATTTCTAGTTATCTTGAGGTCCAAAAAGGACCTACAGAAATACAACATCCCGGAAAATCACATACTTGTTTCTTTTGACGTTAAGGCACTTTTTACAAGCATTCCAGTAGAAAAAATACCTACATTCCTCAAAAAATGGCTAACCCAGACTACAACGGACCCCAGAGAAATAGATGACATTATCAATCTTACAGATTTATGCATAAGGAATAATTACTTCATGTTTAACCAAAAATTCTACAGACAATCAAAAGGATTAGCAATGGGGAGCCCACTTTCACCTATTTTAGCAGACCTATACATGAGCTATTTTGAAACACACATAGTAAAGGCCTTCCCACAGATTTATAAATTTTGGCAGAGATATGTTGATGATATTTTTGCTATCATTCCGGAAAAACTTAGAGAAGATTCTCTAAAATTACTAAACCTGCAAGATAATCACATCCAATTTACTATGGAAGTAGAAAGAGAGAACACCCTACCCTTTTTGGACAGAAAAATCGGCAGTTTCACACCATTTTTGGACAGAAAACCACAACATTAAACTGTTAAAATCTTTAAGTACACCCATAGAATTGGATATTTGGGAAAAAATATTCATAAACAAAAACTGTGATAAAGTTATAAATTTTGAAATCCCGGCATTAAATGAAGTATTAAAACTTAGTGCCCCTAACACCAGATGGCAGAGTGATCGGAGCTCCGTAGTAGTGGAAGAAGAGGGAGGTTCATTTAGTCACCAAACAGCTGATGATGAGATCGAATGATCTTGAAAACGTTTCAATTATACAAGTAAGTGAAGACTGAGTGTAAACATAGTGACTCATAAATTCAAACTTAAATATTCCCAGAAAGTTCAAGATATAAATTTTGTCATGAAAATATCTTTTGATATATGGTATTTTAACAAAATTATTAGAGCCATTTACTAATAAAAATCAATATTTTCAAAAATGTTCCATGCATAGGGTACTTCTGGGGTGGGTGGGTTTTCTAGAAAAAATTGTATGCATCCTTGGAAGATGCTTCAACTTAAATAGCAATTTGGTATTTAACCAACTTTGTTATGCTGTTCATGCATGTATGCACACACCACATAGGCCTTTTTGTAAAAAAAAACATTTTTGGTCCTCAAACTGTACATTCACTGAAATCTTACCAAATTTTTTTGGCAGAATGCAATACTTCTTCTCTACCTACTATGCACACAATTAAGTAAAAAAGAGAATCACAACTTACAGAACATATTTCTGGCAGCAAGGTGAGAGGAACAGGAAATTTTATTCAACCATTTTTATAAAATCTTTATGCCTGATTTCACCAACAGATGTTAAGACTTAGCATGGCTGTTAGTCTATTTAGCAATAGTTACAACAAAAATTGCATTTCACCAACTTATGTTAAATCTCTTGTTAAATAGCAAGCCATATTTCTGTTGTTCAGTCGTTAACAATTGTAGAATTATCAAGATGCAGGCATGAATGCAGCTTTTGATGTTGATTTGCTATATTTAGACCATCTAAATGGCATTCATAATAGAGTACGCCCTATGAATTGAAATGATTTTGAGAAGCTATCAGAAGAACACTTTCTATGGAGGTATAGACTGTTGAAACAATTTGTTATGAAGGTTACTGAGAATGTACAAGAGAGGTTAGAAATAGGAATATGCTGATCTCGCATTTGCTTCAAGTATTAATAACTTTGCTATTTTATAATTCACTGAATTCTATCTTGAAATGTTCAAGTCACTCGTCACTTCCGTCCTCTGTCTTCTTTGCACCTCATTTTAAATTTACACAATACTGATGAATGCTTCATACTTCAGGTTGTGACATTTGCATTCGAATTAAACTCACTTACAATCTTTTCGCACATCACATATTTCTCTTTCACTGCACATTCACTGCATCCGTCTTATTTTGCACAATACCCTTATATTTAGTTACTAATTCAACAATTCTTTCTCCATTGACTAGAAATTTGTCCCACGACTTCTCTTCTGACTTTTTTCAGTCGCCATTTTTTCAGCTGTGTGTAAATTAAATTAGAAACAAAAGTGCATTGCAGTACGTTCAGAAAATAATAAGATTCATCCACAGCCTTCTATATCTGTAATATTTACAAGTCTCTGTGCGTTAACATGTGTTTAACATTTTCAGAAAACAAGTTGGTGAAATGCAAGAATTTGAATACCTTTGTAAACGCTGCAACAATTGTTATGTTACATTTGTTAATATCGATTTCAACATCTGTTGGTGAAATCGGCATTGAAGTCATAACCAGGGTTAGGATTTTTAAGTGCATACCTTTTCTCTTCTTCTTTAACTTCCCTAGTGGTACCACTATCGTGATGTTAAGGGATTCTTGTCCCTCTATCGCTTTTTTAAGGTCGGGCCTGAGGAACCAAAGCTTTGGATCCAATAGAGAACCGAGACAGGTGATCAGCCCAATGTCTGGTGTGAAAGTGATGGAAGTGGATGGTATATATGAGGGCAGGATGAATCATAGGGAAGATGATGGAGCAATTGTGGAATGCTGACGGGGGAAACCGGAGGACATGGAGAAAACCCATCCCAGCACCATGTTGTTCACCACAAATCTCACTTTGCAGTCACCTGGATCGAACCTGGGCACCCTTGGTGAGAGCCAAGTGGTCTAACCACTCAGTCATGGGCTCACCTTTATTCTTAGGATAAATTTAAGCTCTTCAGAAATATACCACAGTGTCAAGTTTTGTCTCTAGTTGCCAAAAGAGGCATTTTTTCATGCACTTTATCCATTTCCCCCCCCCCCCAACCATGCTCATAATACCCTTTCCCTCCTTTTTTCTTTTAAGTTTCCTTCAATTTTACTATATATGATTTTAATCAGTAGAAAATATTTAACTTTCTTTCAGTAAATGCTGTGCAGGAGTTGAAAGCAAACCTACAACAATGGAAAATATTTGTGTATGGCAAATCCTCTTTCTCTTGCTTTACCGCTATAATGCAGCCCACAAAAATGCATCTGACAATGACTCATTGTCATTACACACCAGTCTAGCCTTTTAATTTCACCAGAATCAGTAGTCTACTGTTTGTGAAAGTGATTTTGTTACTGTGACAGAGGTCACTGGAACGCATGGATTCAAGGTTACACAGAGACAGCAGTAACTGTACATGCATAGTTCCAAGAACTGACTCTGGGTTCTGCTCGAAGCTACTAGAAATCACTGAGACTGCTGTTCCAGCATGAATGAGAACATTATGGTTATTGTCGCGGTGTTATATAAAAATGTGGACAACAAGTGAACGAGTTGTGTAACAGTCACATTGAGTTAGCAAGTGAACTGGTGTTAGTCCTTTATTAGATTACTAAACTACAAGATTTTACCATGCCATAGGTTTTCAAATTCAAACAAGAGTTCATAGACACAGATGGAACTGTTATTCAACGTACTATTTGCAATTCAGAAATTTCGTTACGAAAAACACCAGCGAGATCGCATCAAACAGTAAATTGCCAGCTCTAAGCATCAAATGAACAAGACTCCTCAGGCAAACAAATTGCAGCAGTCTCTATTACAAAATGCATTTCAACAGAGTTCTTCAAAAAGCCAAAATTTTAAGGAAATCATTGAGCTGTGTGCAGCTCCTACACAAGCTGCCTACTCCAGCCTTCAAAAGATTTCTTGAAAAATGCACAAAAATGTCAATGCCGAATAAGAGTAATAAAAAACTACATGGAGCCTGCTTACTAAGAAACCATACAAAGAATCAAGGAGAAAGTATCTGATTGTGATGTGGGAATCATTGTGGATGAAACCATAGACTCAATGGAACGATTTATCTCTTCTATTAGTGGATCTGTTTACTAGGAAATGAGTGCATGAGAGTGCATATGAGTCACTCATGTTGCCAGATCTAATAGTTGTTGCAGTAATTGCAGTGACATGTATTATGTATGGGTGAGTTATGTGACAACTCTTGTGTATTTTAAACGAACGTAGCATCCTTGTCATACTCGGAAGGCGAGCATATACACTGTGCAGACAGCAGAAGTGATTATGTTACACATTCCTCTACCTTGCCTTCCTGTGCAGGACAGACAGTACAGTAACGCAATCAATTATGTAGTTTTATCAAAAACTCTGGCCTGCTGGTATTGAGTTTGAAAAACTGTTTCTTGTGATTATGCACCAGGCTCCATACATGGTTTCAGGTGTTAACCAATTGAAGCCTTTATTTGCTAAGTTGAAGCATGTGACATGCTTGGTTCATGCCCTTCACAGTGTTTGTGAATCCATAAGGAACAAATACGACATCATAAATCAGTTCATCTCTGCCCTGAAGAAGATTCTGCTGAAAGCTCCGAATCGTGTTGTGGTCTGCAAGAAAACCACTGGACTGCCCCTTCCAAATTCATTACTCGCTGGGGATCTTGGATCAAGTGTGCACTATGTTGTGTGAGAATTTTGACAAAATTAAAGAGTATGTGCTTTCTTTAGATCCAGCTGACGCAGGTGTGATTTCCAAGGCACAGCAACTTCTGTTAATGGAGAAAATTCACTGTTTGGAGACAGAACTATATTGTGTCCATAGTTACCAGTATCTGGCTGCAGTTATTAAACTATTAGAAGAAAAACCTTTGGAAAAGGAGAAACAGTAGGATATTTTTACTTCCATGAGGGAGCAGTTAGATGGCTTTGCCCAAGACAAACTTGAGTTTAGTCTTCAGAAGAATCCGGACATTGAGGATTTCGCCACTTCTGTGGAATTGCCATTCCGAGTGAATGCAAGATAGGCGCCACTGGTTTCTGTGGATGTTGAAAGGAGCTTTAGCATCCATAAAGACATTCTATCTCCTAACATAAACAGATGTACTTTTAAAAATGTAGAAATGCTTAATGTCTTGAAGTATAGCAGCTTCATATGTTTTTCTTCTTCTGATGAGTGATAATTTGATGTACATGTTTGTAATTCAATAAATTAGAATAGAGGAATGAGAAATTGTTGAATTAGTTGAATAAACCAGCACCTTTTTGTCCCATTTTTACCTTGAGCACCTTTTCCCAACCTTTTTTCATCTGAAATTTGCAGCTAAAAATCCTAACTCTGGTCATAACATACTATGTAGCAATATTCTAAATGATTCTTGCATCTTGTTCGTTAAAGATAAAAACATCAAAAGAAAAAGTACAAATTTAAGCTGATGAATAACATAGTTACCTATGATAGTTCCTTTGAGCCCAAGAGGTACAGTGAAACAGTCACGCACATTCACAATACGATCCAATAGTTTGTGTGTAGCAGAAACATCTGGAACTATTGTGCCAATATGTGCTGTAGGCTGGAACAAAATTAACAAATAAGGTTAGTACAAATAAGCTGTACAAAATGGACTCTAATATACAGAAGATGCTGTTAAACAGGTCAGGTATCATTTAATTAGAATATTCAAACCTTCGTAGCGGTTTGCAGTGATGACTTTGGTTTCTACAGAATTGCTCTTCATATGAGCAATTTCATGTTTCATATGTTTCTTATTTGATTAAATAAGATTAAGTTATCTGAAATGAATGAAGTCAAACTAATGTGATCATCATTATTGCTTAAAATATCTTCATCACCTTAATATCCACAGGAAACAGTGAAACTAGTATCTTTTTATATAGTTATAGCTAGGGATGTGACAATGGTTTAATTTTTCGATACTTTTGTTGATCTGAAATGTAAAATTTGTTGTTTTATGTTATATTTTCTGCATTCTTGATGAAACAAAAGTTGGATGCAAACTGATTTTTAAGAGCACTATAACTGTTAATATTCAGTTTAGATGTTTTAAGTTTATCATAAAAGGTAGTTTAAGGCTCAAAAGTACTTATAACTACATAAAATATTAAATACTGCCCACATCAACAAATGCCTTTGAGCAATTAGTTCCTAACACTTTAAATTGAACAACAAGAATATAAGGAGAATGTACACTGTAAATTACTTTCATTTGCTCAGAAAACACAAAAGTTAACATTTCTTGGAGGAATGTTTATAATTAAAAAGATATACATTAAATATACATTATTTAAATTTAGGTATTTGTTTAAGTTAATTGATGGAAATTAATCATTTCTCCACACTAGCCATATATAGGCTAAGGTTCTTAATAGATAGTCAACATGAAAAATTCAATGCCATGGCTGGGAATTGAAGCACGGATCTCCTGGTTTCCATCCAGTCAATCCTAACCTTTGAGCTACCATGGCCAACATGCCGTCCTGACATTAAATTCTCCATTTGACTCATATTTCCCCGGTAGACCACTAGGGGCTCTCGCATCTGAGATACACCATTTGTGGTGACTTACTATCGTAAGTACTTAAGTCCCAGGCTTCATCATTTAACTCTTATTATTTTAGTTAATTGATGGAAATTAATCATTTCTCCACACTAGCCATATATAGGCTAAGGTTCTTAATAGATAGTCAACATGAAAAATTCAATGCCGTGGCCGGGATTTGAACCATGGATCTCCTATGAGTCAAATGGAGATTTTAATGTCAGTTCGGCATGTTGGCCATGGTAGCTCAAAGGTTAAGAGCGACTGGACGGAAACCAGGAGATCCGTGGTTCAAATCCCGGCCATGGCATTGAATTTTTCATGTTGACTCTATTAGGTATTTGTATTTTAAAGCAACATAATGCAATTAATATTCAATTTAAACACTGTAAATTTATTATAAAAGAGCTTAAGGCTTGAAAATATTTACTACTACATAAAATTTTATAAGAAAGAAACTAAGGTAGTAACATTAAATGAAAACTGTTACTTTTTAAAATGCTTCCAAATTTTTTTTTTTTTTTTTTTTTTTTTTTTTTTTTTTTTTTTTTTTTTTTTTTTTTTTTTTCAAAATAGTACTTTAACAATCTTGAAGATTTGTCCAAAATAAACGGACAAAAAAAATTGAAGAAAAATAAAATTTCAAGTGCAGAACAATTAAAGTGTATAAATTCATCAAACTGCCTAGTGCAAACCAGCTCAAGATGAGTGCGCCTGGATTAGCTGCAGGCCATCTCCTCCTCCTGGTTGTCCTTCGTGGTCTAGGGTTAACATGCTAGCCTCTGGTTCCTCAGAGTAAGGATTCAAAAGAGGTGATGGATTTTATTAGGCATGAAAATCCTTAGCATGGCTTCCTTCAGAAAGAAAATAAAGCCTATGGTCCTGTGTTGTAGATTTACCGCATGTAAAAAACACCAATATAGAATGGGATGCTGAGAACCAAAGCAGTTAAAGAGCATCCATAAATACAACTCAATTTCCAATTTCCTCCTCCTGTCATTCACTGCTTTGAGAATCATCTCTCCAAGTCTACATTTCAATGGTATACACTCTTCAGAGCTGCAACAGCAGTTAAGAAATTTGAATGTTGACATATTTTTGGATATATTTCAAGGATCAAACAATGATCCCATCCCTTCTATGATTTTATGACATGAGTCTATCATCAAACACTTCAACTTGACTAAAGTCAGCTAATAGGCATGGTACTACTTCTAAAGCTGCTCAATGGGAAGCACAATTGGTTTAAAACCTATACTGAAAAGTTTGATGTAGCTTAGTTTTCCATGTAGTGCTTGTCTGGAGGAATAACATGATCCTTCCAAGAAAGTAATCATTTCCATTAGTTCGCAGAATACAGCAGACATACAAACAGCTTGAAACTTAATAGCTTGAATCATTAGAACACTAGCTTCTTTAAAGAAAAGTGTTCCCAAATTTCATTCTCAATGTTTCTGAAAAACTGCAAGAACTTCTATATAAATTATCAAGTACTTTGCAGATTTGAACCATGAATTCCAACTTGTACACATGGGCATAACAAATGCATTAATTTTATTCTCACCATTCAGTGTCTTAATATTTCTATCTCAAGAAGCCAATGTACAATTTTTCTGTTTAGGAATATTTAAAAAGGCATTTTCTGTCTTCGCTACGGTTACATTTAGTTCCTAAGTTTCTATTCAAATATTTTACCCACAAGGTTTACCTTGTGGTCCCAACACTCAAAATGTTCAAATTTTCAATTAGCCCTTGAAGTGCTGTTATACAGGACCATCATGTAGCATGTGTAATCAATAAGAGCGGCTACAATGTGTGTATTGTTTGTATTATACATCCATTATTTGCAACAAATAATGTAATTCACAAAATAAACACTAGATAAAAGTATAATATCCATTATCCCAGTGCTAAACTTTCTTGCTTTCAGAAAGGTGTGTATTATGACACTATCAAAATATTTGGCACACTTCCTAATGTTCTTAAAGAAAAAGTTGATAATTTCGGTGCTTTTAAAAAAGCTGTTAGAGAGTACCTTTGCTCAAAATCTTTTTATTCTGTACAAGATTATCTGAATGACAAATTATCCTGATAATGCTTCTGTAGCTCTATAAGTAGTATTTAACTATTCCGATGACAAATCATTACTTATAAATATTTGATGCAAGCTGAAAGTTTATTTTTAATCTATATGTATTTAATAAATAACAAGAATGGTATCCATTGCAAAAAGGTTGAGACGTACTGGCATAAGCCAAGTGAAAGCTGGTTTAAAAAGTGTTTCATTTTGTATCATATATATAATTATCCCTGCTTTGTTTTCCATATTGTTGTTCATATTGCCGGTGTACTATAATATGTGTCTTATGTTAACTTTTGTACATATATATGCTATTAAACTTTATACCTCTAGACATGTTCAATGTTCACAGCCTTTTCTGGCTACAAGTGAACCTACTGAACGCAAATCAATCTAATCTAATCTATGATATTGACTATTTTATTCAAACTTTTACAACCATTAGCAGCATCCAAATCCATGGAAGAAGCCAAATGTTCTCTGGATGGAACAACAAGATGAAGTAACACATTAAAGATACAATTTCCACATTTATCCACTGCTTTTCACAAAGGACAACCACATCTTTCTTCTTTTGTCCTAGTTTGGAAATGTATTTCTTTCCTACACAGATGGCAAATGGTAGGTACCGTACTCTATCTTATATGTATTTGCTCATTCAGTTAGAGTAGAGTTAGCAAACTTTTCTAATGGCATATTTGGCACCACAAATGCTTCTGTCTTATATAACTTGTTCCTTCATATCTATCACACAACTTACATTATTTAGTGTCTTTTATAAAGTACCCATAGCAAAACACCATCTTGGGCAGCTTTTCAAGGTTTGTGTTTTTATGGATTTGCTGTATTTTTCTGAGGCATCGTTACACCTATAGTCAAGTTAAGCTTCACAAAATTTGCACATTAGCACATATCATATTATGTAGCCATCAGACTTGAATTCTGCAGGTCCTTTCTGTAACAAACTTAAACGTTCAGAATTTTAAATCCTGGTTATGAATTACAAACCACCATCCAATATGCAACCAAGCACCTGACTTTCCGCATGAATAAAGCAACAGGTATGCATGTGCTAAGCGTAGAAACCCAAGTCAAGCCATCAATGAACAAGCTCATCATCATGGTGACAGCAGTAATCTTTCTCTTTATTAGTGCTCAAATACTTAATTACAAGTTTCAAGTATCAGTATATGCTTTACATTTGTTATTCCTGAGCTGCCCCAATTCTATACTGAAGTTGAGGGTGGATTAGACCATAATATACTATTTTTAGGTTCGATGAACTTAGATATTTAGCCAAACTTCTCAGTAAATATAAATAACTAACTTTTTTACACATGCTTTCAACATGAGCTTTGAATGACATGTTTTCGTCAATGATTATTTCCAAGAATTTCATATATTCTAAATTTTCAATATATTTGTTATCAATGTTCACATTTAGTACTATTTCATTTTTGTCATAGCGCTGTGAGCTACAGCATGTGCTTTGGTTACCTGCTTCCGGAATGCACCCAGAATTGATCCTACCCCTGGGGGGTGCTGATTTTAAGTTATTGGTATAGGGCCAGTGCCCACTCAGCATCATGAGGAAATTGAGGAGCTATGCTAGGTAGCAAACCCTGGTCTAGAAAGCAATATTTCTGTCTGGGGGTGCCAAGATGCTGACCACTTCTCCTCCCCATATCGGTTTGATGATAGCCAACCTCTGTCCTGCGTATGTGGGCATGAGGCCAGCAGTTAGGTTGGAGGCTCAGACCCACTTTGGGCTATTATGCTATGGGTTACTACTTCATTTTTAGATCTAACATTTTGGTTTTGGAACATGATTGCTTTGGTTTTTAGAGGATTTACTTTGAGGTTGTTGAATACTTGAGTTATAAATCTTGCATTTCTGTGTTAACTGACTCCTCTAAGCTGCTTACATCTTTTTTAGGCAACATGATTGAGGTATTATCCACATATGTAACTATGTATTTTGTAATTTCTGAATTTAGGTTAAGTCATTTATATATAGCAAAAATAGGAGAGGTCCAAGTAGACCGTTGCATAATGCCCACTTATGAATTCATATCGGGATTTAGTAGACAATATTGTGCATTCTTGCTGGTAATGGATTTTGGTGCATTGTTTTTGATCTAGAGGGAAGGATTTTAGAATTTCATGAAATTTAACCCAACATAATTTACGTGGTAGTTGTACATGTATTACACTATCAAAAGCCTTGGAAAGATCTAACAATATTCCTGTATATCGAGATTTAACTGTATTGGAACACCACAGTGAAGCGAAAAATTATTAAATTTTAGATGAGTCGTATTTCTTACACATCTGCTTCACTTTCGTACCTATTTTGAGGACATGTTTCGCAAATCTTCGTTTGCATCTACGTTTGCATCAGTCGCACAAGAGCCGTAGATGCAAACGAAGATTTGCGAAACATGTCCTCAAAATAGGTACGAAAGTGAAGCAGATGTGTAAGAAATACGACTCATCTAAAATTTAATAATATTCCTGTGGTTTTAATATTCTTATCAAGTTCTTTAAGTATTACTTGATAAGACTTGTGCAATAGCACTTGTGGAAATTTTTTTCTGAAGTCATGTTGTGGTAGGTTAAGTAAGCTGAATTTATTTAAAAAACCTCATAAGTTGATTACATAATATGTTTTCAAAGACTTTTGCAAATACTGATGTTAAAGTGATTGGTATGTAGGCTTCAGTTTTAATTTTATCCTCTCTTTTAAATATTAGCCTCACTATACTAATTTTTAAAGCATTGGGAAAAGTTTCATTTATAGATGCATTTACCAAATGCTTCCCTTGCCCACATGGATGAAGTTCAACATACATGTGATTCATTCTTTTAGGGATGAAACATAGCTACAACCAGTAAAATCAAAAATGTTTATAGTGCTAAAAATCTTACAATTATTAAAATATAAAATGTTTTAATATTCTGAAAATAATGTTTTATTCCTAACTTTCGTTATATTTTGAAATTTGAATTATCATAGTCAATGAACCAAATTGTGATACCATGCAAACTTAATAGCTTCTCAATGCAAAATCAGCACTTGCTTTTATTGCTAACAAAACCTACCACATTTATAATTGTCGCATCGTAAGTTGGTGATTGGCATTTTGCCTCCACATGCTGTTCAGCGTCACTGACACATCATTGCGGTACCCTAGCAACCAGCAATCAGCCAATCAAAAGTAAACTGTTGCCATAGCAACCCAGCACGCTTATCCTACGTTGCAAACTCTATCACACTACACCACGTGCTGTATGCACGACGCTAGTCTAACGGCATGTTGAGGTTTGCAATAAGCAGACACTACTACTATTGTTGCTTCGCTTATGAATCAGCGGTATCACAATACCGTCATCGCTCTTTGCCCTTTAGTATGAGATGGTATGCGTTGTTGGATGGGAACAGGTGTGGATTTAGTTTAAAGGAATATCTTATGAAGTTTTCTGGGTCAATGACCAACCTTTTCAGTTTAATGACCAACCCTCCTTACCTGCCTTTGTCCGGTCCAGTTCTAACATGAATAACCCTTACGGTACTTAGGGTATTTCTCCCTGTCATCACTGCCAAACTAAGAGTGTACTGCTTCAGGTAGTGAAGGTTTCAGGGGGTGTAAACAGCATTACATTTTCGCAACATAATTCGTGTTTCAGTGATCAACTTTAGTGTTTCAGTGATCAACTTCAGTGTTTCAGTGCAACTTTAATATTTAGCTAATTAGTCCGCCTCGATAGCATAGATGGTAGCATGTCTGCCTCACGTTCAAGTGGTCCCGAGTTCGAATCTCGGTCAGGGTGAGTTACCTGGTTTTTCCGGGGTTTTCCCTTATCCTTCAAGACGAATGTCGGGTAACTCTAAGCTCCATGGACCCTGGACTCATTTGAGCATCATTTCACCCAATTCATTCACCGTCCGATTTAACTTAACGTTGAGGCGGACGTAAATTACAGGAAAAAAAAAATTAGCTAATTATCGTTACTCATGGCTACCGCAAACACTTGTGCTACAGAAACAGACAGAAAGAAATTATCTGTGAAGACCACAAAAAATGTTTTTGGGTACGGAATCCCAATTAAAGGACAAGTAAGGGTAATTATATGTGCATGTTTAAGACCATTTAAAAAAAAGTATGAATTGCTTGAACCGGTGAAAGCAAACTGCAGTTCTCAAAATATATAGTTAATGAATCATTGTCTATCTTTCATCAAAATGTACAAAGCATTAGAAATAAGCATACTAACTTTGAAGTGTTGTTAAATGATAAATTACAGGGCATTAATATCATAGCACTTACTGAAAGCTGGTTAAAAAAAAATGAAATAGGCATGTTAAACTTTGAAGGTTATATAAGGGAAAGCTTTTACTGTAGAAAAACTAAAAACAATGGGGGATCGTGTATTTTTGTAAAAGAAAATATTTTGGCTAAACAGATATCTACCTTCGACAATTTAATGTGCGGCAAGCACTTTGAGGGATGTATGGTGGAACTCTCTGATTCCAAAGTTATAGTAATTTATCGAGATTTAACTGTATTGGAACACCACAGTGAAGCGAAAAATTATTAAATTTTAGATGAGTCGTATTTTTTACACATCTGCTTCACTTTCGTACCTATTTTGAGGACATGTTTCGCAAATCTTCGTTTGCATCTACGGCTCTTGTGCAACTCTTGTGCAAGTCGCACAAGAGCCGTAGATGCAAACGAAGATTTGCGAAACATGTCCTCAAAATAGGTACGAAAGTGAAGCAGATGTGTAAAAAATAAGACTCATCTAAAATTTAATAATTATAGTAATTTGTTTGTATAGAAATCCCACCAGTGACTTAAATGAATTCATCAGAAAATTAGATATTATTTTAAATCATTTTTATAGAGGGAAATGTAATGTAATCATTGTGGGTGACCTAAATATAAACTTTTTGGAAGAAGGTCGAGGTAAAAGACAGATCACAGATCTACTGAGAATGTATGGCTTAGAAGCGGTTATAAATTCACCTACTAGAGTAGCTGTAGAATCAATGAGTGCTATAGATCAATTTATCTTGAATTCCAATAAATTTGAGTTCGAAGTTGACAACTTTGAGACAGGCATCTCAGATCACTACGGTCAAAAACTTAAAATAAAATTGCGTAATACTTTAAGCAAACCTGGCCAGTCATTCAAAAAGTGTAGGATATACAGTGAAGACAATATTAAATACTTTAACTACTTACTCTCCAAAGAAAACTGGATGGATGTGTATTGCTGCGAAAATGATCTGGATAAATGTTACATCAAACTTGATAAAATTCTTAATCTCAACTTGAACATAGCCATGCGTATCACAACTTTGAAAGAAAAAAAAAACGTAATAAAGCTAAGTGGGTTACTAAGGGTATTCGGATATCAAGCGAAAGACTGTTTCCTAAGTAGACTAACTAAACATAATCTTGCTTCTGATGATTTTAAACAATATTACATAAAGTATAAAAAAATATACAACAGAGTAGTCAGGATGGCTAAAAAACTCTACAATGGTACTCTGGTAAATAGCTCTTTAAACAAATCAAAAACTATATGGAATGTTATAAAACATGAGATTGGGGGAAATAAAAGGAAAAATATTGATTTTAGTGTGAATATAAATGGTAGGCAAGTATCTAATCCATTAATGGTAGCTCATGAATTTAACCAATATTTTTCGACCGTTGCAGAACTCATTAGAAAGAGGGAAAACGTAGCCATCAATTCGTGCTTAATTACCCAAAATAATCAAATTCGGGAATCTTTATATTTTTTACCAACAACAGAAGCTTAGCTACTCTCCATTATTAAAAGTAATCTGTTGGCCTGAACGAGTTTTGTAATATGCTTCTAAAAAACTGTGCTGTGCATCTGGTTAAACCATTATGTCATATTATAAATATATCACTTTGTGAAGGTCACTTCCCTGAGAATCTAAAGGTCTCAAAAATTAAACCACTGTTTAAAAAGGGTTCTAAATCTGATTGTGAAAATTATAGGCCAATATCTATTTTATCAGTTTTTTCTAAAGTAATTGAAAAGGTGATGTACAATAGAGTCTTAGCATTTCTAAATAAATATGATATTATATCGAAAGTGCAGTATGGGTTCCAGCAAGGGAAATCAACAAGCTCAGCACTACGGAACGTTATTGAAGATATACTAAAAAATCTAGACAGTGGGAATCAATGCATGGGACTATTTCTTGATCAGTCAAAGGCTTTTGATCTAGTCGACCATGATATATTATTACACAAGTTCTATAATTATGGTATCAGAGGAGTTCCATTTGAATGGTTTAAATCGTGCCTAATAAATAGAAAGCAGTTAACGGAAATTGAATATGTAGTAAATGGTTCGAAGGAGATTAAAGCTGCTCGCTCTAGTGTAAAAAACATTAAATATGGAGTTCCACAGGGCTCGGTATTGGGTCCCTTATTGTTCCTATTGTATATTAATGACCTGGCCAAAAAAAAACCAATGCATTAATACTAAATTTACTCTGTTTGCTGATGATAACAGTGTTCTCATTTCTGGGAAAAACAAACAAGAACTCAAAGCAAACGTTGAAGGGGTAACAGACTATGTTTTAAATTGGTTTAAAGACAATAAACTTATTATTAATAAGAGCAAAAGTATTGCTGTAGGTTTCCATCATAAAGTCAACAAAAATATGTTTCCCTAATATATGCTTAGAGAATGAATCAGTAACTACTACAGATAAAATTAAATTTCTTGGAGTTTGGGTAGATAGTAATCTAGATTGGGGAACTCACATTGATGCTTTATCCAAAAAACTATCTCAAACTTATACTTTGAGATCATCAGTCAATCTTGATGTGCTTAAAATAGCCTATTTTGCCTACTTTCACTCGCAGTTATCCTATGGCATAATATTCTGGGGAAAGACGAGCTATACGAAAAGAATGTTTATAATACAAAAGAGGGCCATACGTTTAATGATGAATCTTTCCAGTACCACAAGTTGTAGACCTTATTTCAGATCATTGAATATTCTGACAGTTCCATCTATATATCTCTATGAGGTGCTGGTGATCGCTCATAAACAGTTAAATATTTTTGTCACAAATGCCAAAATACACAGTCACAACACTAGAGGTAAATCACATCTTCATGTTACAGGGCATAAGAGAACCCTATATGAAAAAAGTATACACTATAACTGTATTAAATTGCACAACAAACTTCCTCAATATTTCAAAGAATTACCAAATTTAACAATATTTAAAAGGAAATTAAAGAACTATCTAATACAAAGATGTTTTTATTCAGTAAATCAATACCTTGATGATGAACAGTGAATCAGTTTTGTTAGAAATATGTATTACATTCTAATAACCTATTCCATTTTTTTTATATTGCAATTGTAAATACTATCACCTTATTTGTTTATCCATTCATGTGTTTACTGTTAATCTGTAATATAAAATTGTATTGATGAAGCCGATATTTCTGTAATTGGAAATCTTATGGTGAATAAATTTGATTTGATTTGATTTGAAATTGCTGCAGAAAAAGGATACAAAATTATTAGACTTCCTCCCTACCATTGCCATTTTAATGTAATAGAGTTGATTTGGGCCCAAATAAAGGGATATGTAGCACGCAGCAATACAGATTTCAGTATAATATCTGTTATAAAACTAACAGAAGAAGCAATAGCAAAAATAAGTGCTAAAAATTGGGAAGATGCTGTTTGTCACACAAAAAAGCTTTAGTAGCAGCATGGGAAAACGAAGGCGTTTTGGAAGAAAGTGGAAGAACTCATAATTTCCGTGGAAGATTGCAGTAGCTCTAACGACGACGGCGGCGGCAACGACGACGATCAGAAAAGCAGTACCAATGACAGCAGTGACTATGAGATAAGCAGCATATTCCTGTTGGAATAGAATGCATTATTCTGTGCAGGTATGGCACTTTTGTTTCTCTAAATCTTAACTGTAGCTAACCATTTATTTTTTGTTCATTCCGAAGATTTCGTATGCTGTAAGTAGGTAACTGCTCACTTAAACATGTAGACAGTCTTACAGCAGTCTTATGATTAATACTGCAGTACGCAAATTTCTAGGAATATGTGCGTGTGCATTACCACAGCCAAACTTCCTCCTCCCTTCTACCCGCCATCTTTGTTGCCTAGCACGTGGAGAGGAACAGTAAAGTGGCAACAGTACTATCCCCTCTCTTTCCCCACTCCTTCAACTGTCAATCACCAACTTATAATGCACCCATAATAGTATTAGCTTGAATAACAGTTAACAAAAAAGCCAGTAGAAAACAAGCTGATTAGGAGATTAAAATAGCAGTCTAGCATATAATTATATAAACATAAAGATAGTAAATGCACACACCCCATTACACCTCAGGTGTACTCACATCAATTTGTCTAATATTCTGATGATTATTGAAGATTTTGGAAACAATACAAAGGAATTTTACATTTTTAGTAGTCTCCCCATATAAGTTACCATTAATTTGAATAAATTTCAAACAAATTACATTCAAAGCATTTGTTAACACTGGTTATTTTAGCATCTAACTTATCTCAACACTTAAACAAACCAACATAAATAATGTTTCATTTGAGAGAGAGAGAGAGAGAGAGAGAGAGAGAGAGAGAGAGAGAGAGAGAGAGAGAGAGAGAGAGAGAGAGAGAGAGAGAGAGAGAGAGAAGGGAGGCAGGAGAGATAGAGAAGGAGGTAACTTACCTCATGTGTGGGTTTTACCATTAGTGATAAAAAGGTTTGTGTATCTATTTGTCATTTCCTTCAGCCAAATTGCAGATGACTACAGTGTCTAATTCAGATAAGTCTTAATAAGATATAATAAAATATTTAACTCCAGAGAGGAATCAAATTTGGTAATCCATGTCACATGTGAATAAACAAATCATTAGAATATAAAGTTACTGTGTAGTAAGCATATAGTGAGTACTGTATGGTGAGAACTATGAATGAAGGAATTTATTTGCCTACATATGGTTGCTAAACATTTACATATATTACCAATTTCTTTTATTTGGAGTACTTTAAATTTATCCTAGATTCTGATACCTCTGAACACTGTATGGCAACTCTTCGCCATCCACATTTTCAATTTGTGAGCACTTACTCCCTACCTTTTCATTATACTTATCCTTCTCCCACTCTCCCTTTTAGTCTCTACTTCTTTGTATCTCCCATCTTTACTCACTTTCCCTCTTTCTCAACTTTTCTAATCAGCCTTACTCTAATTACTCAAATTTCATTAAACACTACACAAATTTTCTCTATTGTGATTTCACTATTCCCTCAATTTCACAGTATATGCACCGAACAACACTACAAAATTCATGCCATTTGAACTGATGACCGGTCAACGATCAAAACCACTAATTCTAAAGGTTTCAACTACCTTGGAATCTACACCCACAGACATGAGTGAAGAGGAGAAATTTGCATTGTCCTACAAGAGAAATGTACAGAAGGCAGAGAAATGATTGAAAAATGTTGAAACAGGAAAAGCTTATTGGGGCTCTAAAATAAGAGATGAGGTACTTGTAAAAATATTTAATATTTCAGATGTCCAGAGAAAAATTTATTGGTGAATGAATTTAATGTACAGAGGTCCATTCAAAATAGCAAATAAATTTGGTGACCATACATATGAACTACAATGCGAAGATGGGAAGATCCTAGGAAGATACCATAAATTGTTGGTGAAATCATTTAAAAGACCTGACTCCCAAACAAACTAATACACTGCATGGAATACAACAAAAATTCATTTACATCAGTGGTGTTCCAAAGAACAAGAGAAGTTGCAAAATTTACTTAAAATTTAATAATAATAATAATAATAATAATAATAATAATAATAATAATAATAATAATAATAATAATAATAATAATAATAATAATAATAATAATAATAATAATAATAATAATAATAATAATAATAATAATAATAATAATAATAACCATAACAACCATAACAACAACAACAACAACAACAACAACAACAACAACAACAATAATAATAATAATAATAATAATAATAATAATAATAATAATAATAATAATAATAATAATAATAATAATAATAATAATAATAATAATAATAATAATAATAATAATAGACCATTGAGAATCACAATCCAGTGGCAGTAGCATTTCATTTTTGGAACGAAAACCATGACATTGATCCAAATGCAAAATTACTAAAATGAGTGATAAACCAAAATAACTGACAACATGGGAGAACATATTCATATGGAAAAATAAGGGTCGAGTAATGTACTTTGAATTCCCACTAGTAGATAATTTGACAGAGAAGTTCATAGTTCCACCACCACAGAGAAGAGAGCAGACAACAGACAGTTGGAAAGAGGTTGATAATGGAGGTGATGGCTTCCGAAATTAGTCCCTCAAAAATATAAACATGTAAGTGACGAAGTGTCAAAAAACCGACTGCAAATAGTTCTTTCATAAATTACTTCATTCATTTATTCCTATCTGTGACTGTAACTTTGGCTTTTATATTCGGATTAGGATACAATTTTGGATTTAACTATTTTCACAATTCAAGTGACTATATTTATAAGCATTTTATAGAGGTATTGGTTGCTTTATTTAAATTTGCTAAATGCATCAACTCTGCTACTATGAGCATAAGTCATAGTACACTGCAAACATTCCTTTGTCCACACTGCATTCAAATTTCAACAGAAGCAAAACAATTAGCACAGCTGGCATACTTGTTCCCAAATGTAAATGAGGAGTAAAACAGGCATATATCCTAAAGGGAGTCTTATTATAGCAACACTGTTTTCAACACTTCCAAGAAAGGAAAGGCATATATCTATTCTTTTATGATCATATGAAAAGCATTCAACATAGGGTGAACAAGATCTGTGTACCAAAAAATTTGAATATAAATTCTCTTACCCTAAACAACAAATGTGGCTTCACTTGCATGTGTATATTCCTTGCTCTGTTATTCTGTTGTGAATAGAAGTCATCAATTTTGTTTTCTAAGGTCTGTATCACATCAGTATCAAGCAATTGAGAGCCACACAAACTTCTTTCAATATTATAATGGGGTTGATCCTTCAACCAATCTGCTATTTCATTTACTTTGGCAATCCTGTAAGCATGAAATAAATAAACAATTAAAACATTTCACTTAACTTTAAGATCATAATAGCTACAACTCGGAAGTTGTAGACCCAAAAATCAGAGAAAAATGACCAATAAAATGCCTTTAAATGTTGGAGAAAATAATATTAAAATTTTAAAAAAATAACTTAATTATTTTTGTAATTTTAACATTCAAAATTTTAAAAATATATCATTTTTATTAATTATTATAATTAGAAATTCTATATAATGTATCCCATACATATTTATATACTAGGAAAACGTATATATTTAGGCATAACTCTTAGTCAGCATTGCAATAAAGTACCATTGCTATTCGTAGGTTATCGGGTTTGAATGATCACCGGTTGTTTTGAACACTCCTATACTTTGAAAAACTCATCTCTACTTCAACTGACGCCATGGGTGCAAAAAATGCACCATTACAAATTGGTAAATTTCCAGATATGTTAAAAACTGTTGAAGAGTAATCCTTTCCTAAGAGTAGCCAAACTGATGACAATAATGGTAGGGTTCTTACTTTGGTATCATTAATGTTACTGTATTAATTTAGATATTTTTCTTCAGAAATTAGATACCTCTGTGCAAGAGTAATTCTGGAGTGGATATGGTTTTATATACAATTACAACAGCTTAGAGAAATAAAAGGAGGAAATGGTAATTATAGAAAAGCTTTAAATTAATTAAAGCATGGTGTACTACAAGATTCTGTAATAGATCCTTTAAAATTTAAAAGATATATGTTAATGGTATAATTAGTTCATTTAAGACACTAAAGAATAGCAAATTCGTACTACATGTTAATGACATGATAATATGATGTACACACAAACAGTATTTGGAAGTTAATGCTAATATTGTAATAAACCACTTCTTCCTATGACTCCACAGTCCTTGAAGTTTGACCTTGGCCTCTCTAATGATATGCCACCATTCAAATCAGTCCTGTGCCTTCCTTCTCCATATTTTCACATCCAGTGCTCTCAGATCTTCTTCCACTTGATCCATCTCAGCTTTGGGTGTCCTCTTCTCCTCTTACTATCTATCCAACCTTGCATTTAGTGTGATTTTAGGGATCCTTGTTGTCTTACCTCTTATCAAATGACCCAACCATTGAAGCCTTCTGATTTTTATACCATTCACTGTATCCCAAATCTCTACATTGCTCTGCTGTTTCATTATTTGTTCTGATATGCCAAATTCCACCATCACATACTGGACCATAAATCTTGCTTAATATCTTCCTTTCCCATGTTGCCAATATTGTTTTTGGCTGCTCTGTTAGCACCCAAGTTTCACTTCCATATGTTACTATAGGCTTAATTATCACCTTATATAGCCTTATTTTAATTTTCTTCCCAATATACCTGGCCTTCATTTTATTACTGAGAGCATGGAGACATCGCTTACCTTTTGCTATTCTCTCTCTAATTTCTTTTAATATGTCATTATCCTTATTTGTCATTGATCCCAAATAAATAAATTGACTATCATTTCTTTCTCCATTTAGTACTATATAATTGCCATTATTTATTTACATTTGTCATGTATTCGGTTTTATTATAATTTATCCTACTGAAGTCCTGCTGAAGTAGTCTCTATCTGTAACTGGGTTAGAGTCTCATTCAACATTTATATTTGGCTAAAAGCACTACATCATAAGAGTGCTAGGTATTGCCTAGCACGATTAAAGATTCTTCCTCCACGATTTACTTCAAATTCCCTTATTATCTTCTCTAACCCAATGTTAAATAACAGACAAGGAATCCCCTTGCCTTATTCCTGAATTTGTGTTAAATTCTTTAGATAACCTGTTCTGAAGCTTACCATTATTCGCTATATTGGTGTCATTTTTGTAAGCCTGATTAATTTGTTTTGTATTCCAAATTCTGCCATGGCTTCTAATATATATAACCTGTCAATACTGTCAAACGCCTGTTTAAAGTACACAGAGAGTGGGATGCAAGGGATAGTGATGTGCATTCCATAACCTCTCCTATCCAAATCCCAACCTCAACCTGCCCGTGGTGCAACCTACTTTTACCAATGAGGCTCTGGGGACCGAGCGTTAGCAGTATAACTACATCAGAAATAGAGGAAATGACAACTACTTTTTTTCTATATATAGAGGAAATGCTATTTCACCTCTTACACTGGCCTGTCATGGCGTACAAATGTTCCACAACTGGTGCTTGTGAGAAAAGCCAATGGACTTTAAAACTCCTCCCGGCCAGGTCCGACGGACCCATTAACCAAAGACAGGTGTGACCCTCCAGACTTACTGGGGGTTAAAATGAGTGGATGATGTAACCACCATTACAAGCAAAAAATTGGTGTCCACTTAAAAATAGGTTACATTTATGCTACTTAAAACATGACAAGTCCTTCAGATAAATTTTCCGGAGGTAAAATAGTCCCCCATTCGGAATTCCGGGTGGGAACATCTGCAGGACATCAATCAGAACACCCTCAAAATTCTCCAATGGAATGCAGGAGGACTTTCTCAGAGCAAAAAAATGGAACTTCAAAAAGTCATAGAAGAAAAGGGAATAGACGTATTCATCATCCAAGAAGCCAATGTAACAAATGATATACTAAAGTATTTTGAAATTTCTGGATTTAATATATATGTTCTCCCCAAATCACGCCAAATAGCTAGTGGAATACTTACAGGTGTCAGAACAAACATCTTATCAAAGTTAAAAATTATAAAAGAAATGCAGCAAGAAGATAAAGCAAAAATTATCCAAATTGAAATCTGGAAAGGAAATTCACGTTACACCATATATGGTATATACAATCCACCAAATAATAATCCTTGTCTGAACATAATAAATATACACCGTAAAACAATTTTGATTGGTGATTTCAATGGTCATTCACCAAAATGGGGATACAAAGACTACAATGCCTGTTGCAAAACTAATGGAGATTTATTAAATTTTAACACTTTAGATCTTATCAACAAGAATGGGGATTGCCCAACATACCTACACTATAATGGCCAGTGCACTAATCCAAACCTATTATTAGTATCTTCAGATTTAAAAGATAAGACAACACGTGAAATCATTGAAGACATAGGGTCTGATCATAGAGCAGTTATTGCATCCATAATACTTCATGACAAACAAAATATTAGCAGGCCAAAGTTGAAATACTCTTGGAATTTTAGAAAAGCAAATTGGACAAAATTTACTGAGGAAATTGAATAAAATCTTTACTCCGCTCAACATGAAGCATCTGTAGATAAACTCAATAAAACAATAACAAATATAATTCTTGATGCAGCAGAAAAATGGATCCCAAGAGGAAAAACAAAAAATTACAAACCCTTTTGGAATAAAGAACTATCAAAGTTAAAAGAAGAAAGGGACATCGCAAGGAAAAAAAAAGCAGAATTGTCCAATAACCCAACAGATACACAGGAATGGTAAAGAAAGGCAGCAAAATGTAAAAAAGAAATTCATATTGTTAAAAAAAAAAAGGAAAAAAAAAAGCTTCCAGTGAACTTATTGAAAAAGCTGATTATAGAAAAGATGCAAAAAAAGTATACAGATATATAAGTAAAATTAATTGCCAGAAAGAAACAAGCAAAGAACCACTCAAACTAAATGGGAAAACACTTACTTCAAATTACTCTATTTCTGAAGTCTTTAATAAGTATTACAGCTCTCAGCATAAACCTTCCTCTGAAGCAAAAAAAAAATAAAAAATAAAGACAGGTTAAAAAAGATCTCAAAAAACTTAAAAAGTGCCCAGAACAAACAAACGATATATTCAGCAAAGAATTCACCATAAGGGAACTAAATCATGCCATCCATGAGTTGAAAGATAAAAAGTCTCCTGGACCAGATAAAATACATGCTGAATTTCTGAAACACCTACGATCAAAGGGAAGAAAGGTACTACTGAAATTATTTAATATATCATGGACCTCTACTGTACCTACAGAGTGGAAGAAAGCAATAATTATTCCTATTCTAAAAAAAGACAAAGCATCCGACAAAATAAATAATTACAGACCAATTTCCTTAACAAGTGTCATTACAAAAACAGCACAACGTATGATTTCAGAAAGGCTAAATTGGTTCAAAAAACATATTAACAACTGCTCAAACAGGATTCAGACAACACTTATCTACTGAAGAAAATACAATTCAACTATCCCAATATGTCATGAATCTTTCAACAAAAATCAAGATACGCTGTCAGTTTTCATTGATTTTGAAAAAGCCTATGATTTAGTATGGAGGCATAAACTTCTTGAGAAACTTTCAAAACTAGGCATTCAAGATAACATGTTAAATTGGATCACTCAGCTTCTCTCTCAACATTTCTGTGCTACAAAATACAATGACAGTACATCCAAATTCCGACAAATAAAAATGGGCCTACCACAAGGTGCAGTACTGAGTACAACCTTGTTCAACATCTACATCAATGATCTTCCCGCAGCTGTATCAAACACAGATATAAAGACAGCTCTTTTTGCAGATGACATGATCATGTGGACATCTTCCCCACAAATAGAGAAATCCAAAACTTCAATGGAAAAGGCTCTGATACTATTGGAAAAGTGGACTGACAACAATTTGATGAAAATAAATACTGATAAAACAACATTCCAAATATTTAGCTTAAAAAAGAAATAAACCTGAAACAAACATATGAAACAAAATATTTAGGAACAATTTTTGATTCAAAATTATCTTGGAGACATCATATTGAAGCAGTAGTAAACAAATCAACAACAAAATTTTCAATTTTGAAAAGATTAGCTGGAGTCAAGTGGGGCAGTAATTGGGAGACACTGAACACCACATACAAACCATTCATCAAGCCAATACTTCTTTATAATGCAGAGGTAATAATTACAGCAAATAGTTCTAACATAAATCACCTAGAAGTATGCCAAAATCAGGCCCTGCGACTAATAACCGGTGCAGCAAAATCAACTCCAATCACAGCAATGCAAGCCTTAACTCGGAACTATCCAATACATCTAATTTTAGAGGAGCAGGCACTAATACAACATGAAAAAATGTTGCGGTTAAAAACAACAAAATGGGAGAAAAGATTACTACAACAGTGGATACCTGCACATTGTGGAATTGCTGGAAATGAATCAGCTGATTTTCTTGCCAAAAAAAGGTGCAAATTTAATTCAGAACAAAAGTAAAAACTTACCCTTTACATCCATAAAAAGATAAATCAAAAACAAATATAAAAACAAACAAAACCAATCAATATCTAACACAGCCAAAGATAAAAAATGGAACATTTTAATTAAAAATCCAGAAATTATTCCAGAAATCCCACGTAAAGCTGCAGTAGCAAATTTTAGATTACTTACGGAACATGATTATTTGGCCAAACACTTACACAGAATAGGAACTTATACAAGTCTAAATTGCCCTCTGTGCAACAAAGAAGAGGAAATGACCGAAGAACATTTTTAACCTGTGAAGCCCTACCTGCCGGACCCACCACACAGAAATATTGGAGAGCAAGAGAAGTAATGGCTTCATTGCCAAAACCTAGCATTTGAAAACAACAACAATCCACAGAGAGTTGATGTAGAGATATTTTATGTTCATGAAACTTTGACAATCATTCTCAGTGAGAATATATGGTCAATTGTACTTCTATTTTGTCAGAACCCACATTGATATTCTCCCAAAAAGTGTTTCACATATGGCTCAATATATCCAGCTAAAATATTTGTAAAGATCTTATATACAACATTTAACAGAGATATTCCATGATAGTTGTTTCATAATAACTTGTTCCCTTTTTTATAAATAGGCACTAGTAAGGCTATGTTCTAATCATTTGGCATAGTCTCTTGATTCCAGATATCCTATATTAAGTTATATATACCTTGCCATAGCTTTCTACCTCCATTCTTGATCATCTCTCCACTAATTGCATCTTGATCTATTTTTGTACATTTGTCTGTTTGTTCATGTATTTCATTTTTGTTTAGTATCTCTTGAAAATAATCAAGCCATACTTCCAAAGCTTCCTGTTCATCTGTTACCAAGTTTCCACGTTTGTCCTTACAGATGTTAGACCTTGGTTGAAATGCTGTTTTGTATTTCTTAATCCCTTTGAAAAACCTTCTACTTTCGGTCTTCCCAAATATCTCTTCTAGGTCATAAAGTGTGTTTTCTTCATATTCTCTCTTCTCCCTACAAATACGCTTTGCCATTTTCGTCGATTCATTATAATCTTCTATAGTTTTCCTTGTCATTCTTTGTAGCATACTCATTATCAGTGAGTTTCTCTTTAGGATAGCATCTTCACATTCCTGATCAAACCAACTAAAGTTTGGCCAGCCGTTCTCCGGCTCTGACATTTCTCAAGAGGGAGTAGTGGGCTGTTGCCAGTTCTTTAGCGGGAATTTCAAGCAGAGGAACGTGCATATTTTAAATATTTCACACATTTGCCATATTATTATAATAGCAATCATAATAGGACTAACAGACACTAAAAATAGAAAAGAAACTTCACCAGCACAAGCACCTAAAGCAACTGAAGCCACGTGGTCCAAACAAAATTAAACTGGCCACACGGTGTTGGATTCGGAAGCTATGTCTAGCAGTGACAATGCTAACTGGTGATAGCAGACAGTTTTAACTTCCTGACCATGACACCTGATGTAGAGAGACTCAAAGTGCTACCAACAGAAGCAGTTAGTGCGCGTAGAAGGTGTGAAATAAATATTTGAATAGAGTGGTGTTGTAATGAATATCTTGCATGATAATGAAATTGCAAGTTGGTTTTCAATGTTTTAAGGCTAATGTAGTCCTATATTTTCATTTTAAAGATAATTTTGAGGATATGTTTTCAATTGCTCATTACTGTATATTGGTATTATTAACCTTCCCCCTCCACTTCCTGCAACAGCAAAACATCGGGGCTGGAGATCCAATGGCCGTACTGTAGTTCTGTTCTTATGTTGTTTCATTCCCATCATCTTTTCTGCTCCTGCATGTACTGTATTTTTAATAAGGGTCCGCTTACTTTCTATAGTATCCCCTCATTAATTCCTTTATCTATTTTTTCTTCAATTAGTTGATGGTATTCATCTGTTTTCTTTAACTTCAAGTTGATCCATATCATATCTGCTGCACTTAATACACTTAGATTTTTGGATATTGCTTATTTTGGGCCTATATTTAATTTTAACCATAATGTGATCTGAGTCACAATCTGCTCCTCTTTGTCTTGTAACATCGATTATATCTGTAGCATGTCTTCTGTTAATCATTACATGATCAATTTGATTCCGTGTTTGACCATCAGGGGATATCCATGTTTGAATATGTATATTTTTATGTGCAAATGTAGTACTAGAATTTACAAGATTTTTAGGTGCTGCAAAGTCAATTAGTCTCTCCCCATTGTCATTACTTACATTATGGAGACTATATTTCCCACTACAGGGCGGCAAGGAGCCTTTCCCTATCTTTACATTCATGTCCCCCCATATCATTATGACATCATTCTTGGGTATTATTTGATATATTCTGTCTAAATCCTAGTAGACAAAAAAGTGAACTTAGCAAAAAAGAAGAAACTACTAAAGGAAACCACAACCCTCTCAGCTACAGAAACTAAAATGATCTTCAAAAAATTCACTTACCATCCATGGGCCTTTGATAAATTCAAAAAAGTCTTCAAAAAACAAAACATTCAACTAGCTCCAGTGAACCATTACTCCTTAAAAAACCTAATTTGCTCAAACATCAAAGATGCCATTCCATCTAACAAGAAGTCTGGTATATATCAAATTGAATGCTGTGACTGTATTCAAATTTATATTGGAAAAACCAAAAGAAATTTAGAAACAAGAGCAAAGGAACACTTTAGGAACATAAAATACAAACAATTAGAAAAATCAGCAGTTGCCACGCATTTCTGGGAAAAAAACCACAACATAAATCCAGAACCAAAATTACTAAAACATACAACAGGAAAAGAAGAACTGTCCACATGGGAACAAATCTTTATTTCAAAAAATAGGAACAAAGTATTCAATTTCGACATCCCCCAGAAAGATTTGTTCAGCAAGTTCCTCGAACCGCCACCAGAGGAGACCGAAGACAAAATATTGCCAGCTACACCAATGAGAACTAGTCGATGTCCGGCTGAAGATAGAGGGAAGGCCTCAGAAACCGGTTCCGGGAAAATTTAAAAGTGAGTGTTGTTTTGTGTTATTAATCGACTCCCAATTAACTTAACTTAATATTCTGTCTAGTTTATCATTGAAGGAATTCTTCATGATTTCTTCTTTGTCCTCCGTTGGTGCATGACAACATATGATATTTATGTTGAAAATTTTCCCTCTCAATCGTATATAACAATCGTTCATCAATAGGTTCAAAGGTTAATAAATATATTTTAAACTTCCTATTAATTAGAAATCCTGTGCCAAAATTATTATGCCTATTACTACCACTGTAACACACAGTGTAATCCTTACTATCAAACATTTCCGCTCCTTGCCACCTGACCTCTTGGATTGCTGCTATCATATATTTCTTCAGCTGATTTGTCAGATTTCTTAATGCTCCGGCTCTATAAAGACTTATAACATTCCAGGTTGCTAGATAGCAAACATTCTTCCATTTCCATGTACCATTATGCACTCCAATTTGTCTTTTCCGCGTAGCCCTCCAGCTGTTTATCATTTTCGGCTTCACAACAATTTAATTTTTTACGGAGGTGAGGTCATTAGCCCTACCCTCCAACCCCCAACCTGGAGGACTAAGTCCCATATTTATGACCCCTGGGACAGGGTGGCCCAGTTATAACCCCCCAGGCACTGGGTATCCATTATGGTCACCTCTTACGACCCGTATGGACTGCAGTAGGACTACTCTATTCTTGCCACCAAATGCAGATCGTAATAAACTATTGCACTTATATATTAAATCAGAATACTCTGAATATTAACATTAAAGAACCAAGTACATGCTTAGATCTAATATAGAAACTGATTTTAAACCGGATCTAAATATTGACAGAGAAAGCTTCTAAGTAGGGCCCAGATTTTATGTAATATGAAATTAAGAAATACATACATAAATAGGTAACCAAAATTTTTAAAATATGTAAATAAATATGCAATGAAGAAATTATATTTAACATCCAAAGCTTTGTTTCTTTACTACAAAACAAACTCACCGGCAGGCTAGGCAAATTTCTATGTTTATTAAAATGAAATGTGTAGTGTTAAACAACCGCTTTCACTACATACAGTACTGCAGGCGGTTCTAGGTTTATTGTTAATAAGTTCACTTTTACTACTGAGTACAAGTATTCCATCCAAGTGCAAGTCACATTAGGTTGGTATGCATTATTAATTATAATATACTTTTCCAAATGTTCTGTTGTCATGCACATCTTCTGTCTCACAATATGTTTTCATAAAATGAGAAAGATCACTCAACTTCGCAAGAAGTGAATGGCACATATTCATACAAGGGATTGTGCTAGGAAAAATATTATCTGGGGGTTCCACATTTTCATCATTAAATAAAAATAACACAATTTGGGTATCCAGCATCCTTATTTAACATAGATTGCAGTTTAGTGGAAACTACACCATCCACTTCACTTGGCACAACACTCACCTTCTAAACTGCATTTTCCATTATTCCCACAGCTTCTTGAGGAGGCATACCTAAAGTTTCCAGTTTCTTGGTACTGTCGGGAAGCCAGCCTAAGTGACTTGCAATATAGAAACTGAACTAAGCACTTTAGAACTGTTGAATGCTGACAAGGATTCACTCACAGATACTGCTTGATCAGAAGAAAAGTTCTCCACCACTGACTTCACAGCTTCAAAGTGCTTACTGAAGAAATTCACAGCTTGAATCCATGTTGCCCACCTTGTTATCACAGGCTCCAGAGGCAGAGGTACATCAGACATCTGCTGATTGTAGCTTTGTACATGATAAGGACATTTCAAGAAAACCTTCTTTGTTGCTGATATGGGAAACTTCCTCTGTCTTCCATTGTTGCAATGCATAAGCTGCACATGTATCATACACTAAGTTTGGATACAATAAAGTGTGTGATTTTCCCACTTTAACATGTATGGAGAATGTGGACGAGAATGTGGATTTCTGTTGACAGTGCTTTAATCACTCTGCCAAACTTGTGATAAACGTATAGGATGTACGATGAAACCACAAAATGAACAGAAACTTATGATCTACAACAATCTACATATTAGGAATAAACAACATGGCTCTTTGAAATAACAGGTACTACTTACAGTTACAGGGGCAGTCTAACTTACTTGTTAGTAAGTGACGAGTATCAATAAACCAACTACAAATAGTTGCTGAGATTAATTTTGACGTCACTGTTACTAAATTCCTCCAAACACATATATAATCATCTAATAGAGTTTTACAAAGAACTGTGCATGGCATTAGTTGCAGGGAACATTCCTTGGAAAAAACTTCAGGTACCAGAATTTTAACATTTCTTACAAAAATACTGAAATTGCAACATTCCCAATGAGGCAACTCTCAGGAAGAATTACTTGGATTCCTGTTATGTTGACATATTAGAAAAAATAGGGGCTGACATAGGGAAATTGCCTATACGGATTTCTGCTGAGATGACAGATGAAGAGGAAGAATTACTTGGATTCCTGTTATGTTGACATATTAGAAAAAATAGGGGCTGACATAGGGAAATTGCCTATACGGATTTCTGCTGAGATGACAGATGATGCAGGCCATTTCATCATTAATTTAATTGTGGGTAAGCTGGACTATAAAGCTGCATCAAAACCCTATTTAATTTATTGTAAACCTTTAGAGGTAATAAATAGTTAAACAACTGCTAGATTTATAATTGATAGACTTACCATACTATGGATAGATGGTGTACAGGGTTACTATTGTTTTATTCAGGTGCAGCTCCATACATGTTGAAAGCAGGGATATCACTTACTGTATTCCATCCAAACTTACTGGGTGTTACAAGTGTGGCTCATGCATAGCAACCAGTGGCAGAGACAGAGTTAATTTTCCAGAAGTAAATACACTGATAACGACATCAGTTACCTGACTTACTTCTGCCTCCGGAGCCGTGGTAACAGTTGGAGAACATGGATTGAAGCTGTGATTTTCTAGAGTAAGCACTTCGAAGCTGTGAAGTCAGTGGTGGAGAACTTTTCTTCTGATCAAGCAGTATCTGTGAATCTTTGTCAGCATTCAACAGTTCTAAAGTGCTCAGTTCATGCAATGCAAGTCACTTCAGCTGGCTTCCCGAGAGTATCAAGAAACTGGAAACTTCAGTTTTGTCTCTTCAAGAAGCCGTGGGAATAATAGAAAATGCAATTCAGAAAGTGAGTGTTGTGCCAAGTGAAGTGGGTAGTGTAGTTTCCACTAAACTGCAATCTGTGCTGAATAAGAACCCCAGATACAATCTCTTGCTTATTTAATGGCAAAAATGTAGAATCCTCTGATAATATTATTCCTAGCACAGTCTAACTGTATAAATATGCACCATTGCCTTTTTGCAAAGTAGTGCAATCTAGAGATTTGACCAGCCTACCGGTGAGTTTATGTTTTATAAAAAAGAAATAAAGCTTAAGATGTTACATATAACTGCTTCATTACATATTTATTTACATGTTCAGCAATTTTGGTTACATATTTATGTACATATTTCTTAATTTCATATTAAATAAAATCCGGACCCTATTTATAAGCAAACATACTCATGGGGCAGCAAAGCATATCCAGTTTTGCTATATTGTCACATTCTGGTTTGTTATACAAACATATCCTCATAATTTTACAAGTACACAGGTCTGTTAAGTATAAAGGTAGAGTAGTTTCAGCAATTAGTTTACACTCTGGATATTTGATATAGGTACTAGAAACAGAAATAAAACAATCTATAATATGAGGGTTGGGGCAAAAGTCATGGCAACTATTTTTTCCTTGTAGATATGTGAACAGATCACAAACATATGTGTGTCGTGTGGAGTTCTGCAGGCATAGTATGTATGCAGAACAACATATGGCTCTGTGATAGCTGGTAGGACAGTGAGGGCTGTGAAATCAGTCAGTTGGTGAGCAATGTGCGAGATGCAAGTAACCCATGTTGAGCAGTGTGCTTACATCAAATAGCCATTCTCCGAGGGAAAAATGTGATGGAATGTCACAGTGAATTAGACGAAGCCCTTCGGAATAATGTCCTGCTGTACTGTACAGTAGCATGGTGGTTAGAAAAGTTTCAGCTAGGACGTGAGTCGACCAGTGATGAGCAACGTTTGGGACGACCTGTCAGTGTGTGGACCGACATGGCACACACCGTCATCGAGCAGCTTCTGGATGAAGACAGGCGAATGGATGCTACTGGAGTTAGAGATGGTAAGTGGCATCAAGAAACGATCCATCCACAAGATATTGCATAATGAGCTGGAACTATGCAAAACCGCAGTGGGTACTGCATGCACTAACGGAAGTTCAAAAGGGGATGCGCTATGCAATATGCTCCGACCACCTTGCACGCCAGCAACAGGACGGCGATCAATTCTTGTCACAAATAATTGCTATTGATGAATTTTGGACCAGGGCATACGAACCAGAACTGAAAAGTCAGTCTGCGGTGTGGCAACATGCTGTATCACCAAGGAGGCGGAAGTTCCGTCAGAATTGATGGTGATCATTGTGTATGACATCAGGGGTGTCATTGTTTGCCACTTTGTTCCACATGGCAGAACAGTGACCACACAGTACTACAGGGACTTCCTGGTGTAACAGGTACAATGTGGCATTCGGGAGAAATGTCCGAATCTTGTGGACAGTGCAATAATCCTGCAAGACGATACACAACCATATAAAGCAGAGTGTGTAGGGCAGCTATTGCAACGTTGGAGATAGGAAGAACTGGAACACCCACGGTACTCTCCTGACATTTTGCCCCGCGACTTTGATCTCATTCAAAAGATTAAGGAACCACTACATGGTAGGTGGTTTGCAACACGGAGGACATTGCTCATGCTGTGCGCAAACAGGTGATCCAATTCACACATGGTGCGGCAAATGTAGCAGGAGACTACCTTGAGGATCTTTAGGTTCAGGTTTTTCATGCCACCTATATAGTACTCACAAGATAAGTTGAGCGCTGGCTTTACAGTGTGGTGCGGGCAGAGGGGAAGAAGCGAGAGCTAATGCTCTTTTGTTTCTGCAGTGTGGTCAACCTTGAAAAACACAGTTCAGCAAAATAGCATGTAAGATAAGCGAAGATATCAAGTCACATTGCATCCTCGGAAAACATTCCTTAGTTTCGCCCATGCCAGCTCAATTGCACTCAGATCACAGTTATATGGAGGTAGACAAATAATAATGTGACCCATTTTGAGAGCCATAACATCCATAAATGCTCATACAAATATAAATCATTTTAAAGTAAATGCTGATGTGCATTACCACCACACTCGTAGCAAGGGTAAACTGGCAATTCGAGCGCACCAAACAAGCCTTTATGAAGGAAGCTTTAACTACAAAGGGATAATATTATATAATAAACTTCCAAATTCATTTAAACAAGCTGCATCATTAAAACACTTTAAGAATAAGGTTAAGACATTTTTGCATGCACACTGTTTTTATACGGTTTATGAATTTTTAGAACTATAACCATGTAAATGAGCTCTGGAAGTATAGTACATTCACAAATCTGTAATATTCATATTATGACATTTCTTGTAGTAAATTAGTCTATGCAAATACCACATGAAACCATAGAAAAGCTGCTTACTGTGTATATTGTATGTAATCAATTTGACTTCATGTATATACTGTATTTATACATTTTGACATGTCTCATAAAATGTATATGTTGCCAAGGACGAACTAAAATTCTAATTTTAACATACGATTGTTGTAAACTGGTTAGCTAATTAACCTCGAAATTGATCAAAACAAAATATGGCGGACAGGATAAAGCTTAGCGTATTAGCCACTACATACCACATGTATAGCACATTTCAAATTTCAAAGTTGTCATCTATATTTAATATTATCAGAGGATTCTACATTTACGGACTTAAACGAAACTTACTGAATGAGGACTTGGAGCCCAATTGCTCTTCTCATCGCGCACATATAGTATGTGTACTGTGTTGTTATTCTTTTGCATCATGAAGGCCATATTGCCCTGTTCACTACCGTAATAAGTTAGTATGTTATGATATTTCAGTGCTATTCATTGTCCACACTGTAGTTAACAGCTTGTCCTTTCATCTGTATATGTCGCATTTTCCAACCGGACTGGTATCTTCAAGAAAAAAAAAATAGTTGCCATGACTTTTGCCCCAACCTTCGTATAAACAACATTCTTTTGGGAAATGTTAACCTCCTCCAGCATTTTTACTTAGGCAAGTGATTTCCAACAATTTAAATTTTCCCTCCACTTCAACCACTACTCCTCTGATCCCTTGAAAATTATAAAAGAGAGATAACACTATATTTAATCATTTGCATTTTTCTTAATCCCAAATTATATAGAAATATTCACGTTTGGATGTCACTGTTACTAAATTTCTCCAACATGCAAACCCAAATATTATGTTTATTTCTATTCTCTTCATTTCATATAATTCTCCCTCCCTCCATCCATCCCCCCCCCCCTCTCTCTCTTATATGCTGTGATCTACTGGTGCAAATTTTGGTAAGAAAATTATTTATAGGATGCACATTTATGAACAATTCATTTTTGTGAAAAATGAATAAACATGTTTCTATCATAAAACTATAAATAGAAGTATTTATAAACTTGCAAAATGGAATTGCTATGCGAAATGGATCTCATACAAAGATATGCTTCTCTCGGAATAAAAAAACAGCCTGGAATTGGTTGACAAATTACATAAATTAAATATAAACAGTAATGAAATTTTAGTCTCCTTTGATGTCAGCTCATTATTTATGAGCGTACCTACAGAAAAGCTACCAAATTTGATTAAGCTATGGCTTTCAGATCAAGGTTTTACTGAAACCCAAATTGAAGAATACAACAAACTCTTTAATTTATGCATCAACCAAAACAGCTTCATGTTCAACCAAAAATATTACAAACAAACTTCAGGTTTAGCCATGGGCAACCCCATCTCACCGTTATTAGCGGATTTGTATATGAGTTATTTGGAAACACGGGTGACAGAAGCATTTCCACATATTTTTAAAGTGTGGTTTCATTATGTGGATGACATAATTGCCATAATACCAAAGAAGTTAGCACAGGATGCGCTAAAATTATTGAACCTGCAAGACCAATCTACGAAGTTCACCATTGAAACAGAACAAGATGGATGGTTACCGTTTTTGGATTTAAAAATTATAAAAGAAGGAGACAAATTAGAATTTGGCATATATAGAAAATCAACACATGTGGATAACTACATTAAAAACAACAACTCCAACTCAAAAGAACACCAATATACAGTATTTCACAGTTTAATCCATAGGTTAGTGAACATCCCATTGACTATAGAAGAATATACCAAAGAAGTAGATCACATTAAATATGTTGCAATTGTGAATGGCTTTGATCCAAAATTTATTAAAAAAATGATAAACAAGCATAAAAGACGGAAAACCATTAAGGACGTTAGCACTTTAAAAGCTGACGACCCAAAGAAAGTATACTGCAAATTTATGTATCACCCTAAGGCATTTAATAAATTCAAAAACATTTTCCATCAATTTCAGATACAACTACTACCACATAACAAATATAACATGAGAAACATGCTGAATCACCCGCTAGAAAACACAAGTCCAACCAACAAACTATCCGGAAACTACAGCGTAAGTTGTGAGGATTGCCACGAAATTTATATGGGAAAAACAAAGAGAAACCTAGAAACAAGGATGAAAGAACACATGTGATGTATTAAATACAAACAGACATAAATCAGCCATAGCCCATCACTTCTGGTCAAAAAATCATAATATTTCCAAAGACATAAAACTTTTGGTACCGGCAAAAAAGTATTGGGAATTAACAGTTTAGGAAAATATACACATTGTGAAGAACAAAAATAGAGCAATGAACTTCGAAATCCCAATAGTAGATGACGTCATTCAACTCATTGAACAGCGCCAGGAGAGGGAAGCGGTCACCTGAAGAACCAGTAGAACATCAGCTGATGGGTATGTGGTGTCCTTAAAACATGTCCTAATTTCAAAAGTAAGTGGAGCTTAAGTGTTTTTACAGTTCAAGAATTGGTTTAAAAAGTGTTTTGTTTCATGTTTCTATCATTCTAAAATGATAATTAAATGTTTTAAGTCTACACAAATCTTTGCAAGTTGCTGGCTTTCAGGCAAGTCATTCAAGTTTGCTTTTAGTTTCGTGAACAATTGCCCTAAATGCTGCTCTTTTCTTTGCTATAAAGGAACTTAACCCATCCTGTACAGATTTAATGCGCCAGATTCAACAATGTCCAATTTTTTAAACTCAAAATACTAAACTATTTACACCTAATTTTATGTTGATTTTGAAAAAATTTGCTAAGATACCTGGGGCAAAAATGCGCAGTGCTGAAGGCTATGCACATACAGATTCACTCTAAGTAGGCTTTCTTTTTGTGATAAAGTTTGAAAGCTTGCTGCAGAGTAGCTTCTAAATCACTTTCTTCTCCTTCATTGCAGCCAAAGAACTTGAACAATTGCTCACTGAATTCATTGAACATTGATATTTCACTGTCAGTCTTTGTTTTGATGCCATCTTCAGTGGCATGTAAAAAAAAAAGTCATTTTTATGCCTACAAACTGTGAGTGAAAAGTTTTGCTTCCTTTCACCTGCTATTATGATTTAGGAGCAAACTCTTATAACAGTATGTATAATGGGCTCATCTCTAAAATACAGTGCCAGCAAAAGAAAATCTTTACAAGAACAATAAAACAGCAAAATTAAAGCATTCAGGTGTTTTAATGTGAAAATTATGCTACAATCGATGCTTTGTCATGTTCCTTGTACTTTATCACCATCCTTAGTTGCTGGGTCGTGTCTCTGTAACCTTCATATGATTCCAAACATTTTCAATGGGGTTAAGATCAGGCAAATTACCAGACCACTCTAAAATATTAATGTTATGGTCTTTGAGAAACTTTGTCACAGCCTTCGTTCTGTGACAGGTGCTCCATCATGCATAAAATAATCACACTTATGAATTTCCCAACAAGTTAGCAAATGTTCTTCCAAAACATTCATAGAGTATGACAAAAAGTCAGTAGACAAATAGGAAAAGATTTCCTTTCTGAAGCACACTTGTATAATGTATTATTGAACAATGATGACATTCAAAGTATAAAAATTGAAAGAAGCATAGAGACAGTGACGCACAAGTTAAAAGTGAATCGAGAAGATATTTACACATTGCTTCACTTACACTGTTTTTCACAGGACACGTTTCAAAAGATGTTGCTCCCATCTTCAGCTGAGTCTCGACTTGCCTATTTTTGTTTTGGTATATATGTTCACTGCCAAAGATGTTCAAAATGCTATTTACTTGAAGACATTCCTCATTCTATCCTGACATTCTTCTTAAAGTGTTACAGATGGGATATTCTGAGTAGTATAGGTCCTTTGTTTTAACACATCTAAAGTTGTGGGCTTTGTCTGAAAAACATTCTTCTTTACTTAGCCCACAAAAAAAAATCAAGGGGTGTAAGGTCTTCATGGAGGTGAGGTCCACTTTGTACAATCCTTTGCACATCGAACAACTCATTTACTTTCTGATGAAGAGTCTGAGCATAATGTGCCATGGTCCCATTTTGTTGAAACCAAATGCTTAACAGTTGATTCAGTGGCATTATGGTCATTCTGTAGAGGGATGTTCAGCAATTTCCCATACATATACAGGTTTATATTAGAAAGGTGGTCCAACAACATGCTGATTATAGTATTCTGCGTACATATTCTCTATTGACACCAATTTATCAAGCCACATAATGCACTGATCTTTTAGGGCCAGCTGTCACCTTCATAATCAGATAGATATGAAATGACCACTTCATTTCTAGTTCAGTACATTGAAAGTTGTCTTGAATTTATGCAATAATTTGGCAACATTCTAATGAGATGATATTCTAATGTCTGAATAATGATAAAACTCGTCTGCAGCTTCTCTTTCTGCTCTATGGTTATGGCCACAGAGAAGTACTAGCTTCACTTGCTGTTCAGGTCCCCATTATCTTTCTTCAATTTTCAAGAATGTTAATTTCCGAATTTTAATTCATTCATTCCCAATGCAAAAGCTTCAAAAAAGTTAAACAAAACATAAAAAGTAATCATGTATTGTTGTTTACCATAGTCTACTTCAACTTCTAATCCTTTTAATCCACAGAAATTAATTTAGAAACATGTGAAAGATAAAAGTTGCAGAATTCTTAGGGTATAAAGAGGAAATGAGTAAATAAACAAAATTAAGTGATAAAAAGTAAATAATGTCAAAATTGTACAATGATACATAAATCCAGTTCAGAAAAGTGTGCATATTCAAATATATTTAGATAGGGAGTTTTTCAGCATTTGTCAGCTGACTTTTGTGTTATACAGTTGAAATGCTTCCTTTCATTGCTAACTTTTGGAAAGGAACTACAAACCTGCCCTACCTTTGTTTCCACTGAATGCACCCCACACCGTCACAAGGGAGTTTAACTGTTATAACAGTAACTTTTGAGGCATATCATGAAGCAGTACTTGACACAAACAGTATTTAAGTTTCCCTTAACAATCTTGAGCCTGTTCTCAAAACTGAACATAAATTTCTTCTACTTCTCAGATGTCCAATCTTGATATTTCTTAGATAAGGCAATTCTTTACTTAGTACAAAAGTGAATCGAGAAGATATTGACACATTGCTTCACTCACACTGTTTATTCACAGGACATGTTTCAAGAGCTCTTGATCCTATCATCAGCTGATACTCGACTAGTGCAAGTTGTAGTGGTTTCCTCTTTCTCCATTTTGTCAATAGATGGCGTGATGTACTTGTCAAAGATGTCCGGATGTCAAAGATGTTCTTCCAAGTTTATACTTTGAATTCTTTACTTCTTCATTCCTGGTATGAGCACAGCCTTCTTTGTGACATGACAACTTAGTAGAACTAGATCCTTCTGCAGACTGGGACATTGTTCTGACTGCGACATTCTGGAGGAGTTCAGGATGCTAGTTTTTTAGTTCAAGAGTGATCTGACATGACATGACATCACTTCAGGCATCACAAGGCTATCAGTTCTTGGTGTACTCTTCTTAGGTGCACCAGAGCCTGACTTCCTCTGGAGTACCATCTTGGCTGGCAATGATGTATGTTTCAATTGATAAATAGTCTCTAGTAACACCCACAGATCTCTGGCTACAGCAATCATTGACTCAACCTTCTCCAACAGAGTCAAGGCACAAGATTTTTCTTCCATTTTAAGTTTCTTCTGACCCATTGTGTGCAGTAGGAGTGAAGTTATTAGACCTCAAACTTTGTCCAAAACTGGCCATTCAAACAACAATCAACCTTCTATGTATCGAGATTTAACTGTATTGGAACACCACGGTGAAGCGAAATAATTATTAATTTATAGATGAGTCGTATTTATTACACATCTGCTTCACTTACGTACCTATTTTGAGGACATAAGTGAAGCAGATGTGTAATAAATACGACTCATCTATAAATTAATAACAATCAACCTTACTGTAAGAGCCGAAGATGCACATTGAGCATTGGCTCTGTGGTAATTCATAGCCTGTGGCTTGCTAATGGTACAGGTCATCAGTAAGCTCCTCTCAAATGTATGTGGTGGGAACAGCAAGCAAGATGCAGTTTTCATGCACTGGCCAGAATAATGCTATGATATTCCCCACCCCCCTCTTTTATGTTAAAATTAGCTCTCCCAATATTTTAGCATTACCACTTCTCACCTTCATCCTTTCTTCTGTATGAGTCCATGAATAAGCTGCACGATGTAATTCTGCAGCATCATTCAATATTCCAAACATAACTAATCTGACAACAAACACAGCGATGACACTATTCACAGTAGCAATGGCACCAGTCAAAACATATGGAATAAATAATAAATCTCGATATATGGAATAGAGTTCATAAAGGAAAAGCTTAAAATCAGCGACCTAAAAAGAATAGAAAAAGTTAAAACAATGTTCACGAAACGGATCCTAGCAGTGGGAAAAATAGCACCATCTCGACTAATGTATGAAATTTTGAAAGAGACTTATTTCATAGACGACATAAAACTACAACATTGCCTACCATCAACAGGACCATACCAGGAACTGATCAACATCATGGTCTGAAAGAAGACGGAGATAAACCTGGATTTCTACAACACACCAGCCATGATGGATGACAGCTGTACCAGCGAATGCAGAAACCAGAGACATGTGACAACAAAACTTTCAGTACGCGGCTTTCATCAGAAGATGTGTTATCAAAAACTTTCACAAACCGAGTGTGGATTGTAAATGTGTGTTATGTGGTCAACAATGCACAAAAATATCACATTATAGAATGTGAAAAAAGAACAAAATCTATAACAGACTATAGCAAGGACTTAAAAAGAAAAAACTAATAGATATTATTGTAAAAGAACCTTATATATTAATGCTCAATCTGAGCACACTTTTCTCATTATTATAATTATGCATATTGTTATGACTACAAGTAAATAAGGTTTTTTATATATACACTTACGCTTCAAAATAATCTCCAGGGAATATTTCTGTGGCATAAAAAACATCGTCTCCTGTATGATGAGATAGGTAAACAAAAAGTTCTGGAAACTTCATCATATAATTTTTAACAACATCCACAGCTTTGATTGAGTACAGCCATACTGGTCCATCCTTTCGTGAATATCCAGCAATCTAAACCATAAAAAGCTAATATTAGAAGATAAAATTTATGGAAAAAGGAAAACATTAAAATATTTTGTTTTATACAGAACCCATTGTTCTGTATCAACCTATATATATACACATATATCTGAAAAACAAAATTATAGACTTTCAAACTTAGAATTACTTTCTTGGAAGTGTTGAAAACAGTGTTGTTATGATAAATTAACTTTAAAGAGAGTCGATTAAAGACACTAGACAACACTTACTTTTAAATTTTTCCGGAACTAGTTTCAGAGGCTTTGCCTCTATCATCGGCCGGCTCTCGACTGGTTCTCATTGGTGTAGCTGACGATACCTTGTCACAGGTCTCCTCTGGTGGCGGCTCAAGGAACTTGCTGAACAAATCCTTCTGGGGAATGTCGAAATTGAATACTTTGTTCCTATTTTTTGAAATGAAGATTTGTTCCCATGTGGATAGTTCTTGTTTTCCTGATGTATGTTTCAGTAGTTTTGGTTCTGGATTTATGTTGTGGTTTTTTTCCCAAGAATGTGTGGCAACTGCTGATTTTTCTAATTGTTTTATTATGTTTCTAAAGTGTTCCTTTGCTCTTGTTTCTAAATTTCTTTTTGTTTTTCCAATATAAATTTGACTACAGTCATTGCATTCAATTTGATATATACCAGATTTTTTGTTTGATGGAATGGCATCTTTGATGTTTGAGCAAATTAGGTTTTTTAAGGAGAAATGGTTGACTGGTGCTAGTTGAATATTTTGTTTTTTGAAGACTTTTTTGAATTTATCATAGGCCCATGGATGGTAAGTGAATTTTTTGAAAATCATATTAGTTTCTGTAGATGAAGGAGTTGTGGTTTCCTTTAGTAGCTTCTTCTTTTTTGCTAAGCTCACTTTTTTGTCCACTAATGATTTGGGAAAGTTATTTTTTTGTGCTATTTCAATTATTTTGTTGTATTCTGTTTTGTATTCTTCTGCTGTGAGAGGGATGTTTACCAGTCTGTGTGCTAAACTATTGAAGATTGCCTGTTTGTGGGATCTTGGGTTGTAGCCATTAGCTTTTATGTAGTTGTCTGTCTGTGTTGGTTTTCTGTAAATGCCAAAGTTTAGTCTGTTTTTATTCCTCATGAGGAATAAAAACAGACTAAACTTTGGCATTTACAGAAAACCAACACAGACAGACAACTACATAAAAGCTAATGGCTACAACCCAAGATCCCACAAACAGGCAATCTTCAATAGTTTAGCACACAGACTGGTAAACATCCCTCTCACAGCAGAAGAATACAAAACAGAATACAACAAAATAATTGAAATAGCACAAAAAAATAACTTTCCCAAATCATTAGTGGACAAAAAAGTGAGCTTAGCAAAAAAGAAGAAGCTACTAAAGGAAACCACAACTCTCTCATCTACAGAAACTAATATGATTTTCAAAAAATTCACTTACCATCCATGGGCCTATGATAAATTCAAAAAAGTCTTCAAAAAACAAAATATTCAACTAGCACCAGTCAACCATTTCTCCTTAAAAAACCTAATTTGCTCAAACATCAAAGATGCCATTCCATCAAACAAAAAATCTGGTATATATCAAATTGAATGCAATGACTGTAGTCAAATTTATATTGGAAAAACAAAAAGAAATTTAGAAACAAGAGCAAAGGAACACTTTAGAAACATAAAATATAAACAATTAGAAAAATCAGCAGTTGCCACACATTTTTGGGAAAAAAACCACAACATAAATCCAGAACCAAAACTACTGAAACATACATCAGGAAAACAAGAACTATCCACATGGGAACAAATCTTCATTTCAAAAAATAGGAACAAAGTATTCAATTTCGACATCCCCCAGAAGGATTTGTTCAGCAAGTTCCTTGAGCCGCCACCAGAGGAGACCTGTGACAAGGTATCGTCAGCTACACCAATGAGAACCAGTCGAGAGCCGGCCGATGATAGAGGCAAAGCCTCTGAAACTAGTTCCGGAAAAATTTAAAAGTAAGTGTTGTCTAGTGTCTTTAATCGACTCTCTTTAAAGTTAATTTCAAACTTAGTTTTAATCAAATTCCAATCTTCAAGATTAACTGTGGATGGATTATTCACCATGGGGAACAATAGTAACACTGAAACAAGTCATATTTATTACACATCAGCTTCACTTACGTACCTAATTTGAGGATATGTTTCACGAACCATCGTTCGCATCGTCGGCTCTTATGCGACTACAGCTTGATCCAGTGGTGTGGGTAATTCTGGAGTTGCTGCTGCCATCTGTTGATTTTGTGATGAATTTAAATGTGGGGTTATCTTCTGGCGGGATTTCAAAGTTCATTGGTTGGTTTTTATGTTTTTCTATGTATATTCTCTCCCATATGACGAGTTCACTATGTTTTTGTACGTATTTTAGTAATTTGGTGCTATCTTCAATTTCATGATTTTCAGACCAGAAATGAGCTGCTATTGCGAACTTATCTATATTTTTGTATCTTAAGTGCCTAAAATGTTCTTTCTTTCTAGTGCCTATGTTTCATTTTGTCCTCCCTATGTTAATTTTTTCACAGTCTTTACAGTTAATCTTGTAAATGCCTGACTTTTCTTCTGGTTTTATCTTATCAGTATTATTACTGTTAAGTAGGTTTTTAATGTTGTAATTGTTTTTTGGTGCCAATGTTATATTGTATTTCTTGAATATTTTTTGGAACTTTTTCATGGCCCAGGGGTGGTAAGTAAATTTAGCAAATCTAATTTCTTGTTTTATTGGTGAAAGAGCTGTGATCTGTTTTAATCTCTTTTGAAATTTGAATGATTTTAGTTTATCTACAAGGCTTTTTCTATATCCATTTTTAATTGCAGTTTTTAACTGATGGTATTCTTTTTGATATTCTTGCTGGCTGAGGGGTAGATTTACTAATCTGTGTGTGAGACTGTTGATGGTGGCATGTTTGTGTGGAATTGGGTTGAAACTATTTGCTTTGATGTAACTATCTGTGTGTGTTGCTCTTCTATGAATACCAAATTCCACTTTTTCATTATTTTTTGTGATTTTAAGGTCCAAAAAGGTAAGAGTACAGTCCTCTTCAGTTTCTACTGTGAATTGTATGCTGGGTTCTTAAAGGTTGAGTAGCTTCAAAGCATCATCTATTTGTTTGTAGTGCACTATTGCAAAAATGTTGTCTATGTATCTGTACCATGTTTTAAAAATGAAGGCTTTAGTTATGTGTTTCGAAGAAGCTCATGTATAAATTGGCCAAAAATGGTGATAGCGGGCTTCCCATAGCCAGTCCTGAAATTTGTTTGCAATACTTTCCATCGAAAACAAAATAATTTTGGTGTATATATATTTCAGTTATTGCCAAATATTCTTCTATTGTATTGGCATCTAGGTTAATAGAAGTTAGCCATTTCTTAAGTTGAATCAAAAGTTTGTCTATTGTGATGCTAGGGAAGAAGGAGCGGACATCAAAGAATACTAAAATGTCTTGAGGGTTTAGTTTAAGATTTTGAACTCTTACTACCAGGTCTAAAGAGTTTTTCATGCTTAGAGTATTGAACTGTGGAAAGGACTGAAATTTTTTGGATAGCCATTTTGCCAGAAGGTAAGTAGGCATGTTAACATTATTTACAATGGGTCTCATGGGTATGTTGGGTTTGTGTATTTTAGGTAATCCATATAATCTTGCAAGGGTACGGTTGTCCGGTTTGATAGTTTTTTGTACTGCAGTTGTTAAAATTTTACTATTATTGATGGTTTTGTGTACATCTTTTATGCACTGGTTGAGTGGATTTGAATATATTTCTTTGAACTATTTTTATTGTAGTACATCTAAAACATTTTCCTTGCATGTATCTGTGTCTAAAATTAGTATTTTGTTCCCTTTATCAGCCCTTGAAAAGATTACGTCCTTTTTTCTTAAAGATTTAATTATCTTAATTTGTTTCAATTGTTTTCCTGGGGTTTTATTTGCTAAGTTTTCCAATATAGAAGTAGATTTTTTCCTAATTATACTTTTATCTATAGTCTCCAAGCCTTCTACTGCTAATTCAATGTCTGCAATGAACTCATCAGGGTTGTTGGAGTATGATACACACGTTTTCAGGCCTTGGTTTAGTATATCTATTTCTTCAGTGTTAAAAGTTTGCTTAGAGAAGTTAGTTACATTGTCCTGGGGTGTGTTCTTTGTTGAAATTTTGTTATGTTTTGGTTGCAAATGATAATGATTATACTTTAGTTTCTTCTTCTGACGAACTTTTTCTAAAAAACAGCATACTTGAAAGAAAGGTGTTTAGGATCTGTAAAATGGAATGCTTAGACTGTAATAAAAACAACAGGTAAAACTACAACAGAATACAGACATCAGTGGAGTATATATGTTTTTAATTTGTTTGCATGCAAATTCTATATTTGATATTATTGATAAAGTCCTGAAGTTTTGGTCTCTCTTTTGTTCTACTTAATCATAATTTTGTATCTCATGCTGTAAATGTATAACAGTCAGTAACAAGTGCAAGGTTTAGAACAAAAATAGTTTGGATTAGTATTACATTCATTTATCTGTGTAATAAACTGCCAGTATTTGCAGATTTTAATACCGTAAATTGCTTATTAAATTTATCTCATTTTTAAGAATACCATGTATTTTACCAAAAATTAGAGACAGTGAATAAACATAGTTGTATTACAATACAAACTATAATGGAAGTTATTACATTTGACTTTTGACAAAAAGTGTTGAAAGTAGTTCAAGCCTGGAATTCGGAATTACAGAACACTTACATTTTAAGAATAAAGCATTTAAACTGACCCAATGTAGGTTAACGAGGCAGTTTATGGGCAGACAATAGACAGTCAATAAATGTCAGTCTTGAGTAATAAAAGTTGTCATACCCGTCAGGACCATCACCCAAAGCTGTAATCGAAAGGGTTGAATTCACACATCTGGGAGCCTACAGAGAATAATAAGGTAAGTACAATAAAAACAATAAAGTATGGTAAGTTTGGGAGTGCTCCATTAGGCCAAGGCTGCCTATAGCACTGTACTTATTCAATTAATAAACCTGGCTTATGTACTAGTTTGGGGTTAATAAACATTTCTCACCCTGATGACAGTTACGTTCCCTACCCTCTCCAAGTAGCCTACCTGTGGAAGCTATACCCCCCCCCCTCGGACTTCTTTCTGGGAATTGCTACAAAGTGCTGGATGCGTCTGGTAGTAGCTCCACATAAGTGGTGAATATGCCATTTATGTTATTAACCCCACATAAGTGTGCAGGAGTCAGTTATTAGTATTAATCACCCAAAAGAGGTATGGAAGAATCAAGTAAGGTTTACTAACTCCAAAAAGGGTAGAGAGCCATAGGATAATATTTTAAACAAAACTCTACAGAAATGCTAAGCATGGTATCAACTTCTGGTGCTACTAGCAGTCGCAACGAGAATGTAGCCATGGTGTAGTTCCATGGCGCAACACCCCATTTTTTTTTCTTTCCCCATATGACCTTTTAAGGACATACCAGGACTTAAGCTCCAGTCCAAAATGTTAAATGAATAATGAAATAATCCCACCCTTCCATTATGATAATGGTTAACTGTCAACATCTAGCAATAAGATGTTGTCGCCAACCGCATTGTTGCGAGGAGGTGCGGCCGAAGCGCACAAAGAGACAGATAGTGCAGCGCGGAGACAAAAGCTTGCCAAAACAGATTAAGAGACAGATAGCTGACTGGAAAGTTTGATTTCTTGTTTGTTACAGAACATTCCAGAAATGTCTAGAAATATGAGTAGAGATATATAAGGAAGCTGCAACTCGCCAAGAGAGTCGAACTGGAACTTGATAATCGTGTGCATACAGCTGTGTTTTGAAAGTGAATTGTTTTGTTTGTGATCAGCGACCTTGCAGGCTGTATGTTACGTAATTCTGCTACTGTAAGGGTTGACCAAAGTGTATTTCTACGGAAACATTTTGAATTTCTGCAGATTGGACCCTTTAATTTTACAAACCCACAAAGTCACAATATATACAGCTTTAGTATGTAAGTTTCTTTTTCAGCTTAATATATGCACATATTTGTTAAACTGATAAGTTAAAAATTTAAAGCCACCTCTGTTAATTAAACACACTATCAACATGCAGTGTGTGAATCTCTATTCAAAGAAGTTTGTGAAGATATAGCCCATACTTCATATTGCAGAAAAAAAAAAAAATGGATACAACAAAAGTCTGGTGTTTAAGAAAATTAAAAAGGCTAAACTAAAGAAAACCATTAAGGAAGCAACCACATTTCCAAAAGAAAAAAAAAAAATCACTGCATTCACATACCACCAAAAAACATTTAATAAATTCAAAAAGATCTTTAAGGAACAAAATTTCAACTTGGCACCTACTAATAGATACTTAGATTTAAAATTGCTGAATTCAAAAACAAAAGTTGAAATCCCACCAATTAACACATCCAGAATATACCAAATAAGTTCTAAGAATTGCGAAATACGCTGCATAGGTCAAACTAAAAGAAGCCTAAAAAACACAGTCAAAGAGCCCTTCAGAAACATCAAAATGAAACTAAGTCAGCAGTAGCATTTCATTTTTGGAACAAAAACCATGACACTGATCCAAATCCAAAATTATTAAAAGGAGTGATAAACCAAAATAAACTGACAACATGGGAGAACATCTTCATATGGAAAAATAAGGACAGAGTATTGAACTTTAAATTCCACCAGTAGATAATTTGACAAAGAAGTTCATAGTTCCACCGCCAGAGAGAAGAGAGTAGACAACAGACAATTGGACAGTTGAAAGTTGATAATAGAGGCGATGGCTTTGGAAACTAGTTCCTCAAAAAATATAAAAATGTAAGCAACAAAGTGTCAAAAAAACTGACTACAAATAGTATTTTCAATTAATTTTGAAGTCACTGTTACTAAATTCCTCCAATCACGCATAATACTCCATCATAATGCCTGCCACACACGGATTTATATTAGTGAGAGAATGGGCACTAGAACATTGCTTTGCTGCAAAAAACAACAGAATCAGGAAGTACCAACCCACATGACAATAAATAGAAAAAATATATTAAGTTCATATTTAAATGTTCTGGAAGTTGAACTACAGTGTTTACTCACCATGATTGTTATTTGTATGTATCAAATAAATGATAATGTATGCAATATAGTAAACGATTTTCACTCACGCCAAAGTTGCACTGTGGCATAATGTCGACACCCAGATCCATTCTAAGCCCAGATCAAATATAAATGCCTATGAGCATATGGCCCAATGGCCTGTATTTAGTTCTGATGCCTTTTACTCAACTTCAATTTTTCTTATCTTTTGCACATTAAATGTTCCATACAATGTCATTTGTAACCAATCCTGTTTAAATTTTTAGAAAAAATCTCTTAAAAACTGGCAAAAGAGTTTTGTTCCACTTTTAAAGTGTTCAAGATATGACAATTTGAAACTGAGGAAAAACTGTCATAAAAATTACATTTAAATGCTAACTTTTTTTCTAAAACAAAAAAATGATCCATGTCAATTTTGTACAACAGTATTTAAATAATTTGGCTGTATTTTTATTTTTTAAAAATTACAATTTCTGCACCAAGTGCAACACATGATTAATAAATTTAATAAAGGTAAAATAAAATGTTTTCCCTCAAAAACACATAAAATTTAAAGCTTACTTATAACTAATTTGGTAGAGTAGCTCATGACAAAATATTGAAAACAATTGTAGAGGAACTGCAAGGTTTAGAAATTTCACCTGTAAAACATGCTGATTTATTATCCAAATTAAATTTTTATGGTGTTAATGGCATTGCAATAAAACTGAATCATACTTATCAAATCGTAAGCAAGTTGTATGTATAGGAGGTGAGAAATCTAATATGGTGGAGCTTAAATGTGGTGTTCCACAGGGCTCAATACTGGGGCCACTATTTTTAGTAATGGTTAACGATTTACCTTCTTTCTTAAAGTCCCATACTGTACTGTATGCTGATGATACCATGTTTTTGAATACCAGTACCGATTATCAAAGCCTTAACTTGCTAACAGAAGATACTCTAAGGCATGCAAATACTTGGTTTAGAGCCAATGGTTTCCTGCTAAATGAGAACAAAACTGAACAACTTACATTTAGTTTGCGTGAGACTTCTTATGAAAATTGTTCAAGGAATGTAAAATTTTTAGGTGTGGTTGTGGACAATAGGCTGACATGGCAACCCCATATCAACTATATTACAGCGAAGCTGTCCAGAGTTATATATTTAATCAGAAATTTGAAAAGTCATGTACCTGATTCATATTTAAGAACAGCCTATTTTGCATTCTTCCACAGTATAATCTCATATGGCATTTTACTCTGGGGAAGCAGCAGTCATATTTCTACTATCCTAATATTACAAAAAAAAATAATTCGTACCATCTCAAATTCAGATAAATTTGCACATTGTAAACCTCTATTTATAAAATTAAGAATTATGACTGTGATAAATGTATATATTTATAATACTCTCATCTATGTAAACAGTAACTTAACCGACCAGCTATTCAGGCAGGATATTCATAATTATAATACTAGGTTTAATTATAAACTCAATATACCATATCATAGATTAACTAAAACCTCTAACAGCTTTGAAGTATTGGGCATTAAACTATATAATCAATTACCTTTAGAATTAACTGAATTATCAGGTAATACATTTAAATGCAAATTATATGAATGGTTAGTTTCCAAACCTTATTATTCAATACAGGAATACTTTAACAGGTGTAGTTAAACTTTGGCTTATGTCATGAAGTATTCTTATTTCCTCATTTTATTTTAAGTCTCTATATTTGTATATCTAATGTAAGTATTTTATTGATTTTTTTTTATCTTCACTGTATTATAACTGTATTAATTTGTACTCTATTTTTGACTTTGTCTATTGCTGTAATAAGCTTAATGACAATAAATGTTATATGTGTTTGGAGGAATTTAGTAACAGTGACGTCAAAATTAATCTCAGAAACTATTTGTAGTTGGTTTATTAATATTCGTCACTTACTTGTTATATTAATGAAAAACTAGTTTCAAAGGCATTCGCCTCCATTTTCAATCTCTTTCCAACTGGCATCTGTTGTTGTCTGCTCTCTCTGGTGGTGGAACTAGAACTATGAACATCTTTGTCAAATTATCTACTGGTGGGATTTCAAAGTTCATTATGCGATCTTTATTTTTCCATATGAATATGTTCTCCCATGTTGTAAATTTATTTTGGTTTATCACTCATTTTAATAATTTTGGATCTGGATCAATGTCATGGTTTTCATTCCAAAAATGAAATGCTACTGCTGACTTATCTTCTTGTTTCAATCTGATGTTTCTAAAGTGCTCTTTGACTCTGGTTTTTAGATTTCTTTTAGTTTGACCTATGTAGCATTTTTCACAATTCTTACAACTTATTTGGTATATTCCGGATCTGTTAACTGATGGGATTTCATCTTTTGTTTTTGAATTTAGCAATTTTAAAATTGAGTGTCTATTAGTAGGTGCCAAGGTGATATTTTGTTCCTTGAAGATCTTTTTAAATTTATTAAATGTTTTTGGGTGATATGTGAATGAACTGAATATGCTGTTGCTTTCTTTTTCTTTAATAAATGTGGTTGCTTCCTTAATGGTTTTCTTTAATTAAGCTTTTCTAATTTTCTTCAACACCAAACTTTTGTTGTATCCATTTTCTTCTGCTATGTGTAGTATTGCTTTTTGTTCTTTAAAATATTCTTCTTTTTCCATGGGTATGTTGACTAGTCTGTGTGTAAGGCTGTTTATTATTGCATGTTTATGTGTAATTGGTTTGTGGCTATTATTTTTTATGTAATTTTTTGAATGTGTTGGTCTCCTGTAAATTCCAAATTTTATTTTTGTGTCATTCCTGATGATATTTAGATCCAAGAAAGAGAGTTGTTCATTGATTCCCTTTTCTATTGTGAATTTTATAGTCCTTTCTTGCAGAGTGAGTAATTTTAATGCATCTTCTAAATGTTTATTTGGTACAATTGCAAAGATGTCGTCAACATATCTATACCAAACTTTGAAGATCAATGGGAAGGACTTTTTAATTTGTGTTTCAAATGCACTCATAAATAAGTTAGCCAAAAAAGGTGAAAATGGATTGCCGATTGATAACCCTGATTTCTGCTTGTAGTGTTTTCCATTAAAGCTGAAGAAGTTTTGTTCAATGCATATTTTTGTTAGAGAAATGTATTCTTCTGCTTCTATTGCTTCCATTTCTATTAAAGTTAGCCACTTTTGAAACACAAATTAAAAAGTCCTTCCCATTGATCTTCAAAGTTTGGTATAGATATGTTGTCGACATCTTTGCAATTTTAGCGAATAAACATTTAGAAGATGCATTAAAATTACTCGATCTGCAAGAAAGGACTATAAAATTCACAATAGAAAAGGAAATCAATGGACAACTCTCTTTCTTGGATTTAAATATCATCAGAAATGACACAAAAATAAAATTTGGAATTTACAGGAAACCAACACATTCAGAAAATTACATAAAAAATAATAGCCACAACCCAATTACACATAAGCATGCAATAATAAACAGCCTTACACACAGACTAGTCAACATACCCATGGAAAAAGAAGAATATTTTAAAGAACAAAAAGCAATACTACACATAGCAGAAGAAAATGGATACAACAAAAGTTTGGTGTTGAAGAAAATTAGAAAAGCTAAATTAAAGAAAACCATTAAGGAAACAACCACATTTACAAAAGAAAAAGAAAGCAACAGCATATTCAGTTCATTGATCCAAATCCAAAATTATTAAAAGGAGTGATAAACCAAAATAAATTTACAACATGGGAGAACATATTCATATGGAAAAATAAAGATCGCGTAATGAACTTTGAAATCCCACCAGTAGATAATTTGACAAAGAAGTTCATAGTTCCACCATCAGAGAGAGCAGACAACAACAGATGCCAGTTGGAAAGAGATTGAAAATGGAGGCGAATGCCTTTGAAACTAGTCTCTCATTAATATAAACAAGTGACGAGTATTAATAAACCAACTACAAATAGTTTCTGAGAACAATAAATGTGTTTTGTTTATGTCACTTACTACTACACTGGATGCACGATAATCTTCTAGACATCAGTTAGCTGTTTTCCCAACAAGTTTTGGTGCCAAAACATGGGAAGGAACAACATAAGCAACTACAGTTAACCAAAATCAGTGGTTTTTTTTTTTTTTTTTTTTCCAAGGAGGACAGAAAGGATTAAATCTGTCACTGCAACACGAGTGGAAAACTACAAATTTATATTTCAAGTTTCCATTTGCAGAGAGATGTTAATTTGTGCATGTATTGTTAATAAATTATGTGCAAATTGCTCATTGTCATTCCGTCCTTTTTGTTATGATGGCTTCTGACTGCTGCACTCTAGTGATCTTTAACAATACTTCTTGCTTCTTAAAAATAAGAAAAAGCTGCATACAATTACCAAAATAAACTGATCTGTAAAACTAGTATTTCAGGGAGATGGCATGGAGTGTACAAAATTCCCCTTAAAGGATCTACAAGATTGAAAATGAATGGGTTTCTTCACTTACAGCCACTAAATATCTGGAATATCAGTACTTACTTAGTAGATAGAGCCAACATGAAAAATTCAATGACATGACCGGGATTTGAACCACTATCTATCAAAAACCTTAGCCTATATACAACTACAATTAACTAAAATAAGACAATACTTACTTCTTCATTTCGTTTACTGAACTTCAAGTTAAGACCAATATTAACCTTTGGAGAAGAATCAGAACTGTAATTCCTATTAGTTAATAGAACATACAATGTCCCAGTTATACGTGACACCAAATGTGATGAAATCTGCAGGCGGTATGCTGCTTGATTTCCTGATATGAAACACATACAAAGAAAAAATTAAAATTGAAACCAGAAAGAATAAATTACCAGAACATTAACATTTACAAAAATGTTAACTTTAATAGCAAAAAATGGTTGTAGTTAGAAACATTTTCTACTTTTCTTAACCTAAGTATAATTGCTACAATGGATACAACATGAATGACAGTTCAAAAAGCAAAATCATGGATTTGACTAATGAAAACACGTTACTAATATCTGAATATATTGCTTCTTAAGTTAAAGCTGTTGACATTACCACTTCAATTAAAAGTGGTTGCATAACTGAAAAAATAAAGAAAAACAGACTACTGTGACTTCAGTCATTTCACAGATACAACTGAAAAATATTTACCACTCATGTACTGGGTAATGTTCTCCTCTGTCTGCTCTCGTATGTCTTCTAGATTTGGTTCTGGAGTGACCTTCATACTCACTTTTATTCTTCGTGATTTAGCTTCCCATATACCCTCTGACACCTGTATCAAAATTAAAAATGTATAAAGAAATCACCCTTAATGTTTCCTTCTACAAAAATAATTCTAAATAAAAAAACTGAAACAGTTACAGAAAAATTAACATGGACAAATCAATGGAAATGTGTGCAAAATCAGCTGTATTATACAATATTCAAGAAGCTTAATTATCTCCTCTTTCTGCCAAGACCATAAAGCTATCATCAAACATTTAAGTATTAAAACTTTTTGATGATAAAGTTTATACCCGTGTTGCTTTAAAGCTTTACACAATCAACAATAAAGCAGTAATGGCATGTAGATTGTGATGATAATTGATCTCTGGCATTTATAAAATCTAATTACATAAAAAAATGTTTTAATAGATAGTCAACATGAAAAATTCAATGCCATGGCCGGGATTTGAACCACGGATCTCCTGGTTTCCGTACAGTCGCTCTAACCCATTGAGCCACCATGGCCACCTTGCCATCACGACATTAAATTCTCCATTTTACTCGTGTATTTCCCCAGTGGACCACTAGGGGCTCTCGCATTCGAGATACACTGTTTGTGGCGACTTACTATCGTAAGTACTTGAGTCCCAGGTTTCATCATTTAACTATTATTATTTTAGTTAATTGACTAAAATAAGTGTTTTAACCTTATTTCACTTAAATTTGCCAATTTTAAATTTAGTTTACATACTGTTGAACATATCTCTAAGCAAAGATGAATTTCATAAAGAATTAAGCATATTGTCATATTGTCATCAATGCTTCAAAACAGTCAACTTTGCAGATTTTTCACCTGAATATCCCAAGTATCAGAAACAAGATCCTTGAAATTGAAGCTTTAATCCATGGTAGTTTAAAACTAGTACATATATTATGCCTAACTGAACACTGGCTAACTAATTCTGAATTAAATCAACTCCCAATACCAGGGTCCACACTAATACAGGGTTACAGTAGAACATTCAAAAGAAATGGAGGCTCATTAATTCTAGTAAAAAATTCTGTAAAAGCTAAATCTATATCCACATTTCTGGAACTAAATATGGAAGAGCATTTTGAAACCAGCATCATAGAAGTAGACAATAAGCTGATAATCATATGTATTTATAGAAATCCATCAAGTGACATAAACATTCTAATCGCAAGGCTGGATACTATTCTGAGCTATTTTCTAAACCAAAGAAAAATATAATTCTAGTGGGAGATATTAACATAAATTTTTTACAACAAAGTAATGATAAACTGAAGTTCATATCTCTATTAAATATTTATGGCATTCTACCAACAATTGATGTACCAACAAGGGTGACTAAAAGTTCAAAAACTGCCATAGATCAAATAGCCATAAGCAAAGATCTAATTACTTTTGTTAAAAATATAAATGTTTTTGATACTTGTCTCTCTGACCATTTTGCACAATCTCTAACCATCAATTGGTCAAGCAGAAAGAACTCTAGAAAATCTGTCACAACATTCAAAAAGGTCAGATTACAGAAGGCAGAAATTATTGATTACTTCAACCATTTGCTGGGGAAAGAAACTTGGGAAGATATTTATGAGGAAAATTCAGTAGATACTACATTCACTAGATTTTTAAATACCTTTAAATACTACTACAATATAGCATTCCCACTGGTTAAAGTCAGTGTCAAAGAAAAACATTCCTCATGGGTAACCAAGAGCATTAGAACTTCTAGTGAGAAACTAAAATTCTTTAGCAGCTTAATTAGAAATGGTAATGCTTCCAAAGAATTGGTAAACTATTATAAGAAATATAAATCAATCTATAAAAAGGTTATAAAGGCAGCAAAAATATTAGAGAACTCTAGAAAGATAAACTCATCCAAAAATAAACAGAAGGCCATGTGGGACATAATAAAAAGGGAAACTAACTCAAACAAACCATTGCAAGCAAATATTACATTGAAACACAAAGGTAAAACAGTAACAAATCCAAGAGAAATAGCCAACATATTTAATGATTTCTTTGTAGATGTCTCAAAAAGTGTGCAAACGAAGAGCAACTTAACAGATGGACCAGAAAATAAAGCCCACATTCATTGCAATGATAAATCACTATTCCTGGCACCAGTCTGCAATGATGAATTAGCTGATGTAATTAGGGAGCTAAAAAACAAAAAATCAGATGCCCTTGATGGAAGCTCAACCTACTTAATTAAAAAGTGTAGCAAGAATATCTTAAAACCGCTGTGTCATATAGTAAATAAATCTCTTCAAAGTGGCACATTCACCCTGGAACTAAAAGTAGCAAAAATAAAACCAATATTCAAAAAAGGAGATGAAAAGGACCCAAACAACTATAGACCAATAGCTCTACTTTCAACCTTTTCAAAAATACTAGAAAAAGTAATGTTCAAGAGGCTCATGGCATTCCTCAACAAATTTAAAATCATTAATAGCAGTCAGTATGGGTTCCAAAGTAAGAAATCTACTAGTCTGGCAGTGATCAATTTTGTTGACAGTATCTATGATGTACTGGACAGAAGTGAAGTTGGGATGGGTATATTTTTGGATCTATCCAAAGCTTTTGACATGGTAGATCACAATATTCTGTTAAATAAGCTACATAATTATGGCGTAAGAGGGGTGGCCTTCAATTGGTTTAAATCCTACCTTGATATGAGAGAGCAGGTTGTTGAGATCACTTTCACAGAAAGAGGCCAAAAAGAAATAAAAAACGTGTTATCACAAAAAAGACCAGTAGTATCAGGGGTCCCGCAAGGATCTATTCTGGGCCCCCCTGTTATTTTTACTGTATATAAATGACCTCCCATTATGTCTAATGAACAACTTAGATGCTAAAATCACACTCTTTGCAGATGATACAAGTATCTTCATTGCAGGAAAGGATGATGATAGCCTTCAGCAAAATATAACACCAGCTATAGTAAATGTTTTAAATTGGTTTAAAGTCAATAAGTTGCTTGTAAATGAAGGAAAAACAATAGCACTAATTTTCAGCATAAGGCTTGTAGGAAAATGGAAAACTCTTGCATCAGAATTGGCTCCAGATTGATAAATTTTGAACAGCAAACTAAATTCTTAGGACTATGGGTAGACAAAAATTTAAGTTGGGACAAACATATAGAAAAGTTAGCAGAGAAGCTGAGCCGTGTTTTTGTTTTACATCAGCTGAAGCCTCGAGTAGAATTTACTACACTCAGAACCTGTTACTTTGCTTACTTTCATTCACTAATATCATATGGACTACCATTGTGGGGAAATACTACAAATAGTAAGTTGATATTTAAGCTACAAAAGAAAGCATTATGAATTATGATTGGTATTCCAAAAATGGAAAGCTGCAGAAATCACTTCAGAGATTTGAATATCTTGACCCTACCAAGTTTATATATGAAACAGTTACTGATCTACATGAAGACTAATACTGCCAACTATGTCACAAATGCTAAAATACACACCCATAACACACGTAATTAAAACAAATTACACACCTATATTCATAAAACAAAACTATTTGAGACTTCCGTCAGATACATGGGTTTAAAGCTGTACAACCACTTGCCAAATCAATTAAAAAACATAACCTCTATAAAAAAATTTAAGACAGAGCTTCACCATTTCTTTAAAAAAAATCAGTTTTACTCAGTAAATGAATACCTAGAATGCAAATCAGGTAAAGCACAAATTAATCAGTTTGTTGTGCATAATTATACTAATGTATTCTATTTCTATTCTTGTTTCATGTGTCCGAGATTGGAAGACTCACCAATGAAGAATTTTAGCCGGCCAAAGCATTAAAATTAAGTGTAGTTGTGTAAATTATTTGAAACTTAAGATTGTAAATACCTCATTGATGAACTGTAAATGTTGTTAAATACTGTAACTATATTGACAATGCCTATAATTCTGTATGAATTCCTGTGGTTAATAAACATTGTATTGTATTGTATAATGCTTTTAATATTGATGATGTTATGATAAAAGATACAGTATAAAAAAACATTATAAGGACTTTCTAAAAGTTATAATGTTAGAAAATATGAATCCTGGGAATAAGTGTTTTAGATTATTACCAAACTTACACTAGGAACATTATATATCATTTAACATCTATTTAAATTATTAGAGACTGATTATTCTGCTGTGATAGATCAATTTTGGTCATTTAATCATGAAATAAATCCTGAATATTTCTACCTATTTTATTTACAACGCTCTAGATCAAACTGTCTAACTAACTCTGGTAGTTGGATGGAAAAATAAAATGTGTGCAAACAGAGAAGAGCAGTGGTGTATCCTTGATAAACAGAAATCTCTATTCTAGGTCTCATGAACTCCAAAATAAGGAATCTAACCCACAAATCTTTTGAGATTTTTTCATTAAGAGTTTTCTTTACTTTGTATAGAATGACCTGCACAATCCTATATTTCTGAAAACTTTCAACACCTCCTCTCCATTTTGGACAGAACAATAATTCCAAATCACTCGCCTTACACCTGGGCAGAAAGTTTCCATCATGTCTTATGTACGACTGAAGCTCTTAAGAGTTAATTGAAAAAACTATTTGTAGTCTTAAGAGTTGCTTTGACTTACTGTATTTAGGATACAATTAATAATGTTTACTTGGAAGCTACACCCCTTTTAAGAGTTAATATTTTATAAAATTTGATTTAACCGTATATCAGTCTTTGTGTTAGCATATGACAGGGTAACTAGCTTAGATGTAAATTCACCTTTTAAGCTACTGTAAAAAACAAATGTTCAAATAAATTTTTAAAGAATTTTAATTATCATGATTTGGGTAATATTGTCTAGACTGTGTTTTCTTCCAAAATATTTATGTTAAAAACCAGGGATCATCTTGCATTTGTGATACATGATTTCTGAATAGCATCAGAAAAAGTTTCGAATTTTGCATGATATAGATAGTGGCAACATAAAAAGGAAGTGGTAAAGATTGCTGCCAAAGCATACGTAGCAGATATTGTGCACTTCATTTTCTGCTATAACAGAGAAATTACAAACATTATCATTGGAGAAAAGATTATTCCAAGACTAAAATAGAAAGAGATAATTTCCTTTTACTTTGATGTTTGTGCCTAATGTTGCACAGCATTTCATTTTCCAAATGAGTAACATGGTTCAACACGTAGTTTCTTGAAGAACAAATTCCTGCTTTTTCTATGAATGTTCCCAACATTAATAAAATATGTATATGAAATGCACAGCTTATTATCTAAGCTATTCCCAAAATTAGGTTAAGAAAAAAAATAAATGTGTCCGTTAGTTTGTTCAAATATATGTATAACACTATATTTTCTTAAATGTAGCAGCAGCGGAAGAGGCGGCGGCGGCGGCGGCGGCGGCGGCGGCGGCAGCAGCAGCAGCAGTAGTAGTAGGGTTTAAGGGCGCACAACACCTGAGGTCATTAGTGCCCGGAAAAATACAGTAGAATAACTTGAACAGGCTTTTAAAAGCTTCACTCACCTGTTTATTATACAGAACATGTATTGTAAGCTCAACACATCAACTGCCTTTGATTGCCAGATCACTCATATTGTTTGATTGTTGAAAACCTAGAATGTGCTCTGATGTGTTAATGAACCTAAAAAGGGGGTTTCAGCTACCAACAAGTTGTTGTTCTTGTTGTTGTTTTCAAATGCTAGGCTTTGGCAATAAAGCCATTAGCTCTCTTGCTCTCCAATATTTCTGTGTAGTGGGTCCAGCAGGTAGGACTTCACAGGTTAAAAGATGTTCTTCAGGCATTTCCTCTTCTTTGTTGCACAGAGGACAATTTGGACTTGTATAAATTCCTATTTTGTGTAAGTGTTTGGCCAAATAATCATGTTCCGTAAGTAATCTAAAATTTGCTACTGCAGCTTTACGTGGGATTTCTGGGATAATTTATGAAATTAAAATGTTCCTTTTTTATCTTTGGATTTGTTAGATATTGATTGGTTTTGTTTGTTTTTATATTTGCTTTTGATTAATCTTTTTATGGATGTAAAGGGTAAGTTTTTACTTTTGTTCTGAATTAAATTTGCACCTTTTTTGGCAAGAAAATCAGCTGATTCATTTCCAGCAATTCCACAATGTGCAGGTATCCATTGTAATATAATTCTTTTCTGTAGTTTTTCAAGTTGTTGGATCATTTTGTGACATTCTTTAATTTGGATTGACCACATTTTATATGAACTTATTGCTCATAATGCTGCTTTAGTATCAGAAAGTATGACAGCATTTTTGAATTTATCTACTCTGTATAGAAGGTGTTGGAGTGAAATATGAATAGCCGTTACTTTTGCATCAAAATTTGTTATGTGTTATCCTGCTGGTTGATAGAATGAGAACAGTGCACACTTAATTCCTGCTCCTGAGTTGTTGTCCAAGTTAGATCCATCTGTGTAGATATGTAACCATTCTTCAGGTGGGTATCTATTGTTCACAGTTTCTAATGCTAGTGCTTTTAGTACAGGTTTGGAAGTTTCAGATTTTGTAACTATTTGTTCTAAATCTAATTGAATATTAATTGGTTCAAAAGTCAGTGGGTTTTCTTTGATTAAAATGTTTTCTTTAGAATTAGGAAGATTCAGATCTGCTTTTAATTCCATAACTTTGTGTAGGAAACTTGTTTGTGTTTTCATCTCGATTGGTTGTTGTAATCTTTTCTCCCATTTTGTTGTTTTTAACCGCAACATTTTTTCATGTTGTATTAGTGCCTGCTCCTCTAAAATTAGATGTATTGGATAGTTCCGCTTGCATTGCCATGATTGGAGTTGATTTTGCTGCACCGGTTATTAGTCGCACGGCCTGATTTTGGCATACTTCTAGGTGATTTATGTTAGAACTGTTTGCTGTAATTATTACCTCTGTATTATAAAGAAGTATTGGCTTGATGAATGTTTTGTATGTGGTGTTCAGTTCCTCCCGATTACTGCCCCCACTTGATTCCAGCTAATCTTTTCAAAATTGAAAATTTTGTTGTTGATTTGTTTACTGCTGCTTCAATATGATGTCTCCAAGATAATTTTGAATCAAAAATTGTTCCTAAATATTTTGTTTCATATGTTTGTTTCAGGTTTGTTTTCTTGAACTGCAGATTTAGTTTAGGGAGTTTCTTTTTTAAGCTAAATATTTGGAATGTTGTTTTATCAGTATTTATTTTCATCAAATTGTTGTCAGTCCACTTTTCCAATAGTATCAGAGCCTTTTCCATTGAAGTTTTGGACTTCTCTATTTGTGGGGAAGATGTCCACATGATCATGTCATCTGCAAAAAGCGCTGTCTTTATTTCTGTGTTTGATACAGCTGCAGGAAGATCATTGATGTAGATGTTGAACAAGGTTGTACTCAGTACTGCACCTTGTGGTAGGCCCATTTTTATTTGTCAGAATTTGAATGTGCTGTCATTGTATTTTGTAGCACAGAAACGTTGAGAGAGAAACTGAGTGATCCAATTTAACATGTTATCTTGAATGCCTAGTTTTGAAAGTTTCTCAATAAGTTTATGCCTCCATACTGAATCATATGCTTTTTCAAAATCAATGAAAACTGACAGCGTATCTTGATTTTTGTTGAAAGATTCATGACATCTTGGGATAGTTGAATTGTATTTTCTTTAGTAGATAAGTGTTGTCTGAATCCTGTTTAAGCAGTTGTTAATATGTTATTACTTTCTAAGAACTATTTTTAGCTTTGCTGAAATCATACGTTCTGCTGTTTTTGCAATGACATTTGTTCAGGAAATTGGTCTGTAATAATTTATTTTGTCGGGTGCTTTGTCTTTTTTTTATAATAGGAATAATTATTGCTTTCTTCCACTCTGTAGGTACAGTAGAGGTCCATGATATATTAAATAATTTCAGTAGTACCTTTCTTCCCTTTGATCCTAGGTGTTTCAGAAATTCAGCATGTATTTTATCTGGTCCAGGAGACTTTTTATCTTTCAACTCATGGATGGCATGATTTAGTTCCCTTATGGTGAATTCTTTGCTGAATATATCGTTTGTTTGTTCTGGGCACTTTTTAAATTTTTTGAGATCTTTTTTAATCTGCCTTTATTTTCTTTTTGCTTCAGATGAAAGTTTATGCTGAGAGCTGTAATACTTATTAAAGGCTTCAGAAATAGAGTAATTTGAAGTAAGTGTTTTCCCATTTAGAGTGGTTCTTTCCTTGTTTCTTTCTGGCAATTAATTTTACTTATATATCTGTATATTTTTTTGCATCTTTTCTATAATCAGCTTTTTCAATAAGTTCACTGAAAGCTTTTTTTTGGGGAGGGGGGGGGGCAATATGAATTTCTTTTTTACATTTTGCTGCCTCTCTTCCCCATTTCCGTGTATCTGTTGGGTTATTGGACAATTCTGCTTTTTTCCTTGCTATGTGCCTTTCTTCTTTTAACTTTGATAGTTCTGTATTCCAAAAGGGTTTGTAATTTTTAGTTTTTCCTCTTGGGATCCATTTTTTTTTGCTGCTTCAAGAATTATATTTGTTATTGTTTTATTGAGTTTATCTACAGATGCTTCATGTTGAGCGGAGTAAAGCTTTTGTTCAATTTCCTCAGTAAATTTTATCCAATTTGCTTTTCTAAAATTCCAAGAGCATTTCAACTTTGGCCTGCTAATATTTTGTTTGTCATGAAGTATTATGGATGCAGTAACTGCTCTATGATCAGATCCTATGTCTTCAATGATTTCACGTGCTTTCTTATCTTTTAAATCTGAAGATAGCTACCAACAAGTTGAAGCTCATCCGGTTTTCAAATTTCTTCTCCCATATTTCAAATTCTTTGGGTTTCTAGACTGATTTCAATAGTTTTATGTCACTTCTTATTTCATGGATTTGAATCCGAAAGTGTGCCACAACAGCTAATTTTTTGGTTTGGTTGAATGTAATGGAAGGCCGAGTTCTTGAATGATAGTGCCTGTGTTTCTTTTAGTTTTATCCATGTAAAACCTTTTTCTATTTTTACATTGGATCCAGTAGTTTCCCGAGTCTTTCTCCTGGGCTAGGACATCAAATTTTCTTCATTTCATGAGGTTCTTGATGCTGAACTTGTAAGGTGCCAGGGCGGTAAGTACATGTTCTGAAGCTGGTCTTAACTACTTCTGGAAAGTGAGGGAAAACTAAATACATAAAGGAGTATCAACACATCATCAAATCTGGAGAACAGTCAGGAAACGATAAGAACATTTTGAAACTCAAAACAAAGGACACATCACATATACATACCAACTTAGCTCTCTTCCATAAATTTCCAAACATTTTCAATAACCACATCATCACTCTGGTACCTTTCAATAAATACACCATCAAGAACCTCATAAAATCAGGAATATCTGATCCCATATTCCAGGGAAAAAAAATCAGGAATCCATCAAATCCAAAGTAAAAATTGTAAGAACGTTTTCTTGGAAAAACTAAAGTGAATATAGGCACCTACTTTAAAGAACACTGATTTTGCATCAAATTTAAACCAACAAGTTGGTTGTTGTGACATACTTTAGACTCAAAACCATGAAATAAGACATTATATAAAACTACTGAAACCAACTGAAAATCTACCTAAATAAATTTTCAAAGGAATAATGAACTTTCACTTGCCAGTAACAGACACCTCTTATTTAGGGTTCATTAACAGGCCACCAAAGGACATCCTGCCTTGGTAGCGTATATGGTAGCATGTCTGCCTTATGTTCAAGAGGTCCCAAGTTCGAATCTTGGTTAGGATGAGTTACCTGGATAAGGTTTTTCCCGGGGTTTTCCCTTATCCTGGAAGATGAATGTCGGGTAGTTCTAAGCTCCATGCACCCCGGACTCATTTGAGCATTCATCAATTTCATTCATCATCCGATATAACTTAACATTGGAGGACGTAAATTACAACAACAAAAATCTTAAGTTTCAACAATCTAGAGACTTTTTTGGGAAAGAAACCACAACATAAATCCAGAACCAAAACTACTAAAACATACATCAGGAAAACAAGAACTATCCACATGGGAACAAATCTTCATTTCAAAAAATAGGAACAAAGTATTCAATTTCGACATCCCCCAGAAAGATTTGTTCAGTAAGTTCCTTGAACTGCCACCAGAGGAGACCTATGACTAAATATCGTCAACTACACCAATGAGAACCAGTCGATGGCCGGTTGAGGATGGAGGCAAAGTCTCTGAAACATGTTCTGGAAAAATTTAAAAGTAAGTGTTGTTTAGTGTCATTAATCGACTCCCTTTAAATGTAACCTTTTGGTAGCCCATGCTCTAAATCCTCTGGACTATAAACTCTAGTCAGTGTTAGAATGATCTGAAAGAAAACATACCCTTCGCTTTAAAGTTTGAAGAACTTCTTGGTAGCAGCTGTGGCAGATTTTCCAAATGACACTACTCATTCTGCTGTTGATGACTGGCCAAAGAGAGTCCAAGCTTAGGGGAATGCTAACAGTGAGTGGACATTTTGAAGCCTGATTGATGTAAACTGTGAATAATGTACAGCCACTGAACAAAGTGTTTGTACACCTATATTGTTTTGCATTAGAATGTGCATCAAACAAGAAGCACAGGTTTTACGAAATATGTAACATACAAGACATCAATACAAAACACTTATTTGCACAAGCACACAAACAGAAATGCAATGCAATGTGTATAATCATAAAAATTAAATTAAATGCACAAAAAGACATCTAAAATAGGTACAAAAAGTGATTGTACACCTGAGGTAGTGCTTCGAGGATACAAGCTCAAAGGCATAACAGGCCAACATTCACCTGGCACCTTACCTGTGGATAGCAGTGATAAGAAACAGAGCGGGGTCAGACGTCAGTCAACAGCAAAAAAACACACAGGAACGTCAAAATGGGGAGCAAGCACAGAGAAACCAGCGAAAAAACAAGAACATTGATTATTAAACTCCATAATCAATACAAATCGTTACGAGAAATATCTCAACTTATTGACAGACCTCGCTCCACCGTACAGACAATAATAGGTAAGTTAGGTTTTGTGTTTTAAAAATGGTGCAAAACAGGCCAAGAACCGGAAGACCAAAGTTGTTAACAGAGCAAGATAAAAGAGTTATCCTATGTGAAATAACAAAGCATCTAAAAATCAGTGCTGTGAAGTTAGCTGCGGATCTGGGAGAAATTGTTATAAATGTTTCGGCCAGCACCGTTTGCAATGTTCATCGAGAAGCCGGATATCATGTTCGAGTACCCCGGAAAAAGTTCTGGGTGAGTAACAGAATACCAAATAAAGCAATTGAATTTCGCAAAGAGCACCAAAATAATGGAACAGACTTCTGGAATAGGGTGATCTTTTCCGATGAGAATAAGTTCAATATATGTGGGTCTGATAGGTGTATGGTATGGCGCAAGAAAAATACTGTAACGGGAGCGCTGGAACACCCTGTGAAAGCAGCTGGCAGCGGAAGGCAGAGGGAGGTTCGGTTAGCCACACCTTCCCCTCGTTTGTCTTATAGTGGTGACAAGGCGGCGGTTGGGAGGAAAAACATGTCTGTGCCGTATGTTTCCTTACACCTGGTTCTCGATCTTTCTGTTACTAGAACAATCCTGTAAACACCAGAAGGCGGGATATTCCGATATAAAGAGGGTTACAGACAGACGGAGTGAGTTAGTCAGTTGCTGGTTTGGTTTTGGTTTAGTCAGTCAGTGAGTTGGTTTTGTCAGTGAGTGAGGAGACAGTCGCAGTTCTTGGTGTAAGAGTTAGTCAGTGACGTGTTAATGAACGAAAGGATTGTGCAACGGAAGACTGTACGTAACTGTGAATGTGTACCGGAGCTTACGTAACCGCGAGTACAAGGAAATTGTAACAGACGGACTGGTGAATTGTAACTGTGTGCAGCAAGTAATTCTGTGTAATTGGCAAGTGTTAAACTGTAAGTTGGTGGAAATAAAGAACATTGTTGAGTGGTGTAATTGGACTTTTTATTTCACGAACCCACAAAGTCACACTGGTGTCAGGAAGCGGGAAGATAACATCACCGAACATTACAACCATGGACGCGGCATTGGAGAAAATTTTGGAGAAGATGATGGAAATGAAGGCGGAACTGACAGAAATGAAGACGGCAAATGAAAACCTCGCTGCAAAAACAGAAGCGGCAAACGACAACATCACCGCCGAGTTGAAACAAATGAAGACGGCCAATGACAACATCACCGGGAAGATGGAAGAAATGAAGGCCGAATTAACAGCGAAGATGGAAACGGCAAGCAACAACTTGGCCACGACAATGACCTCAAAGATGGCCGAACTGACAACGGAGATGAGGGCGGCGAACGAGGCTCTCGCCGCAAAGGTTGAGGAACGTTTGGCCGGCGTGAGGGATGACGTCGCGAACCTGGGCAAACGGAAGGGTCAAGTAGACGACCGCCTTAATGATTTAGAGGGAAAGGCCGACAACATCGCAAAACCCCTCACCCGCCTGACGGAGGAAAACCGGCCTTATGTGTGGACGGAGGACGCCGAAGACGCTTTCCAGCACCCGAAGGGGACCCTGTGCAGTGCTTCAATTTTGGGTTTCCCACAACCGGGTGGCGCCTTCATTGTGGACACCGACACCAGCAACCATTGCATTGGAGGTGTCCTATCGCAGATCCAGGACGGCCACGAGCGCCCAAGAGTGGAAGAGGAGGAGCGTGCCGCAGCAGTCCGAGTAGTTGTGGCAGTGCCTGCTGAAGGCTGGGATAGCGCAGGCCTGAGGAGGGAGCAGCTGGCGGACGCAGACTTGGGGCCACTCTTGAGGGAAGCGGACGCAGGGACGAGACCAACCTGGGAGGACATCGCACCGAGGAGCGCCACCTACAAGTCGTACTGGGCCCAATGGGACTCGTTGAAGACCAGAGAGGGCGTGCTGTTCCGGGTATGGGAGTCACCCGATGGGAAGGCGCAGAGAGGACAGTTGGTACTTCCCCGGAGCAAGGTCCCGGAAGTCTTGGAGGAAGTGCACGCCGGTACTTCAGGAGGACACCTGGGAGCGAACCGAATGATTCACAAACTACGGCAGCGCTACTTCTGGCTGAGACTCCGAGCAGATGCTGGTGGTACACCTGGACCGCCTCGCACGCTACGATGGGGCTGTTCGAGGCGAACAGCTTTGAGGAGGGAGCAGTGTAATGGGAGCGCTGGAACACCCTGTGAAAGCAGCTGGCAGCGGAAGGCAGGGGGAGGTTCGGTTAGCCACACCTTCCCCTCGTTTGTCTTAATAGTGGTGACAAGGCGGCGGTTGGGAGGAAAAACATGTCTGTGCCGTATGTTTCCTTACACCTGGTTCTCGATCTTTCTGTTACTAGAACAATCCTGTAAACACCAGAAGGCGGGATATTCCAATATAAAGAGGGTTACAGACAGACGGAGTGAGTTAGTCAGTTGCTGGTTTGGTTTTGGTTTAGTCAGTCAGTGAGTTGGTTTTGTCAGTGAGTGAGGAGACAGTCGCAGTTCTTGGTGTAAGAGTTAGTCAGTGACGTGTTAATGAACGAAAGGATTGTGCAACGGAAGACTGTACGTAACTGTGAATGTGTACCGGAGCTTACGTAACCGCGAGTACAAGGAAATTGTAACAGACGGACTGGTGAATTGTAACTGTGTGCAGCAAGTAATTCTGTGTAATTGGCAAGTGTTAAACTGTAAGTCGGTGGAAATAAAGAACATTGTTGAGTGGTGTAATTGGACTTTTCATTTCACGAACCCACAAAGTCACAATACAGAGCTGCATCCCAAACATCTAGTGCCCACAGTTAAACAAGTAGGTGGCTCCGTGATGGTCTGGGGGTGTATGAGTGCTTCAGGTGTGGGTCAACTGCACTTTATTGATGGATCTATGGACCCTAAAATCTATATGGACATTTTAAGGGAAAATCTTCATGCTAGTGTCCAGAAACTAGGTCTTGAGAATAATTTTGTTTCAGCAGGACGAGCTGAAACATACAGCTGAAAATACTCGCTTGTGGCTGCTTTATGATACACCAAAACAACTTTATATACCTCCCCAGTCACCAAGCATCAACCCTGTAGAACACCTGTGGTCTATTTTGGAGAGGAAAACCAGAAATCACTCATTTTCCAATACAGAAGGATTAAATCACTCATATCAAATAGAATGGAACCTAATTGAACCAAAGAAAACAAAAGAGCTAATGGAATCAATGCCGCGGAGACTGGAGGCAGTTATAAAAGCAAAAGGAAAGCCCACCAAATATTGAATGATGGTATACATTATAAAAATGTTATTGAAATCGTAGGTGTATGATCACTTTTTGTATGAAATAATAACATTTTTTTATTTTAAGAAACTTTTTAAGAAAGTTAAATCTCGATATTTTTAAGAAACTTTCTTTTCTGCGATGTGAGAATATTTTCTAAGTCCAAAGGTGCACATATACACATGTGCAAGCAGACAACCTGCAAGTTCTCACAACATGAGGAAGATATGTAACACTTGTAGCCAACCTTTGCAAAAATATCCCAGACATCTGTCCTACACTGGTGCGAAAAGACATGTAGATGCAATTAGCGCAGATCAGTTTTGGAAAATACTGACCATGTTTCCTCTCAAGTTTTATTGCTTCACAAAAGTAGGCTTGTTATCCGGCAAAAGTACCTATTGTACTGTTAGAAGGGAAAGCTGATTGTTTTGTGCATTCTTCAAATATTTAAGATTCATTCAGTACGTTATTGAAAATCGGAAAACGGCTTGACAAATCAGTAAAATGTATGAGCTCGTGGACTGTATTGGACTGGTTTGGCTAGTGCCGCAAAGGGTGCATGATGTCAAATGACACTAAGTATACTGCAAGGGGGAAAATTGGCGGTCCCAGCCACGTCTTTCAAACCGACAAGTGCAAAATAGGACGATGCAAGTTTCATCATAGCCGGGTCATAGAGGGCAACTGGATCCTGGGAATGATCGACGTGGAAACAAATGAGGTGCGGATGACGATATGTCCCAACAACAGAAGGGATACAAATATGCTCTACAGTCTAACTGCAGAGCACAGAGTTCACCAGCACCATTCACACCGATACCTGGCAGGTACTATGGTTTGATGGCTGAAGGGTTTGCTGCTCACCTCGAAGTGAATCGCTCATTGCGCTACGTCGACCCAGTGACAAATATGCACACAAATAACATAGTTATGCTGGCAAGGACTAAGGCATCGTCTAACAAGGGATGGCATTCGTAAAGACAGTGTGGATGCTCACATTTCTGAGTATATGTGGCACAATGACTGCAATAACCCATCAGCAGACCCGTTTCAAGAATTAACTGAAGACATTAGGCAGGTCTACCCTGTAGTGTAACGATTGCACTTAGTGTTTAGGCTGGGGATAGTTATGTTTAGTGTAATTAGTTAGCTAGTTGGTTAAAATTAAGGACTACTGTGTGTGTTTAGTACAATTAGTTAGCTAAGTGCTGCAATTTAGGTACTACTTTGTGTTAGTTTGCTAGATAGTGTAATTTAGGGACACATAAGACTACATAGAAAATGAAGCTAGCTACAGTGAAGCAATAAATATTACACAAATATAAAAATTTGTTACTAAGGCTTCCCTTATCTTAAGAAATTGGTGTTAATACTTCTTTCTAATGGAGATCAGTTTCACAAACAGATCATTTGTATCTTCAATCCACAAACAAGTTGTTTCTTAAGATAAGTGAAGCCTTAGTAACAAATTTTTATATTTGTGTAACAAGTAAGACTGTTGGCAGCAATGTGTTCAGTGGAGAAACAAGGATAGTTTGGCTGAACTGAATTCTTCAATATGGCTACATATGCAGTAAATAAACAAAAAATAACATTAAAAGAATGCACTCTAGCACGAAATTGCACTAAAAAGTAAAGAAATTATATTAAATATCATGGTTGTATATACAAACATCAAAAAGTGTGAAAGACTTAAAAAAAGAGCGCTACGTCGCATATTAGAAAGAAGATCCATTTTTTTTTTTTAATTCCAAACATTCATTTACTGTATCCTAAAAGGTTCCTAGTGCAATCTGGTAGAACTGTTTTAGTTCAAAAACAATAAAAGTTTAGACTAATACTGTAAGGCATGATGCTGTGGTGCAGGACTTCAAATGGGTGAAAGTACGAGGTTACGCTGATAAGATAAAGAATGAATGAATGAATGAATGAATGAAGTCCCGGGCCTCTCAATAAAAAAAAAATATATATATATTTCCCCCCCCCCCTTTATTTCTCAACATAATCTCCAGAAAGGCTAATACATTTGTCATATCAGTGTTCTTATTTAATTAAAGCTTCTCCAGTGCGCTTTATCATTGTCCTCAAAATAGCTGTTTACCGCATCAATGACCTCCTCGTTGGTGTGAAATATTCGTCCTCCAAGAAATTTTTTGAGGTTTGGAATCAGGTGGTAAGTCACTGGGTGCTAGATCTGGCAAACAGGGGGATGTTCAAGCAATTCAAACTTTAATTCGCACATTTTTCTCATTGCAATGACTGAACGATGGGCCGGAGCATTGTCATGAAGAAATTTTTTTTCTTTGCCAAATGAGATCTTTTTCTTTTCACCTCATCACTCCAACATTGCAGTAAGCTTGTGTAGTAGTCACCAGTGATACTTTTACCCTTTTCCAAGTAATCAATAAAAATAATTCCCTGTGCATCCCAGAAAACACTCGCCATGATCTTGTTAGCTGACAAAATTGACTTTGCATTTCTTGGAGTTGGTTCACCTGTCACAATCCACCGTTTTGACTGTGATTTACTTTCTGGAGTGTAGTGGTGTATCCAAGTTTCATCCATGCTAATAAGCCTTCTCAAAAATCCACTCGGATTTTTAAGGTAGAGTTCCAAATTCCTAACAGAAACAGTTTTTCTTTGCAACTTTTAATTGGGTTTCAACAAACATGGCACCCATCTTGCACAGACCTTTTAAAAGCCCAATACATTACTTAAAATATTACCTTCACATGTTTACAGCCTCTGCTGTCTCAAACAACATTAATCTGAGGTCTTGCAGTACTAAACAATGAATTTTTTCAATGATTTCTGGAGTTGTGACTTCCATAGTGCAAATCGAGGCTCATCACTAGTGCTCGTATGTCCCATTTTAAACTCTGTAACTAACATTTTAATCATTGCATATGAAGAAGCAGTGTCTTTCAATGTACTGTCCATTTCCTCCTTGATTTCCTTAGCCGTTAAGCCTTTCAAATGGAAGTATTCAATCACTGCTCGTTTTTCAAAATCCTCCATTTTCGTGAAACCTCTACACTTGTCTTGTTTAAAATGCTGTCATTCAAAAACTAAACAAGCTATTGACCTACACCTGTGGATACAAGCTAGTCTAGAATTAAATTATATGATGCTATCCATCAAAGTGGCCCACTGGCGCCATCTCTTTGTGAGGCCCATGACTTATTAGCTGACCCTTGTAAAAGATTTAACTTAACTAGGGTAATAGGGTAATAAACTAAATGAGAACAATGAGAACAATGAGAACAATGAGGGATAGATTCTATTTGCATATTCCATTGATCTATTAAAAGAATGTTCTCTGTAAAATTAAGTTTTCCAACCCTATCAATTCTAAAATGGTGGTCTTAAAATGGTGAACACATTTAAAATTATCTCATAACCTTAGTGGTTTTTTGTAGACTTCTTTACTTTGGCAAAAAGACTGAAAAAGCATTACAGACACAACTCCAAAAAAATATTAATATTTGAATGTTTATTTTACCTCTCCCATAGCACCATAATGTGGGTGTCCAGTCATAAAACATACAGCTTTGTATGGAAATAACTCTTCAATACTCTTATATTTAGCATACGTCTGTTCTTGAACAGGAATATTTCTGACTGTTGTCTGCAAAGCATACGATATAGGTGCACCATTCCACTAAAACAAAAACAATGCATTAATAAAAATGAACTGAACAACTAAGCAGAGCTACTATGTAAGTCAAGCCTTCATATGACTGTAAAATAGCAATGTGATTGTTTCTATAAGAATTATTAGTTTAGCTATGGTGAAGAAGAAAATGCCTTGTGATGGATTCAGCTACTGGGCAGCTTGTCATCACAATGACCAACACTGGTAATTTCAGATTTATTTGGCTGAAATGTGTAATTATAGCAATAATACTTAGAGAACTGACTAAAGGCTTAAGAGTTAGAAGCAGTGGTAGGATGCTGTGAACATTTCCATGTACACATTTCCATGACGTTCTCTACCCTATCATTTAATTTTATATAGTTTCTACAAAATGTTCTTTTATAAGTTTATTTTACTATCTACTTCACAAAACTCAGAATAAACTTTTGCAGAAACAGATACATAACACATTTCATTACAGCTACAAAAGGGGAAGAGGAAACTGCATCAATAGTCAAGTGTTTAAAGACCAAGTCATTAAATGTACATGAAAAAATGATAAAAGGTTTTGAAAATTCCAACCAATAGCAATGGAAATGGCTGTGTCTTTTAAAATGATTTACATATTTTTGCAAAGTTTTTGAGGGACTAATTGGTCCCTCAATGTAAAAGACGAGGTGTTAAAAACCGACTATAGTTTTTTCAACAAAATCTGGTTTTTGTTCAACTTTTTATTTTTGCGTTATGCTAATTTATGTAGCTTCAAGCCGTCACTGAGAAGCAATCTTGCTATCTCCTTTCATTCTCCCTACACCAAACTCACCATCAACCGTAACTCCCATCCCTTGTAAAAGCAGTTAATCCTACCACAGGTAGGCATACTTGATAAAACATTCTGGCTGCTCTCACTGGACTGGGGGCCCAGTACTTCCAAACAAAACTATCATTAAATTGCTGGGTAGAATACAATATATTCTCTACTATACAGAGGTGGCAGAGAAAGTGATAAATCTAAAATAATAGTCTATGCATAACAAAACAATCAAAATTAGAAACAATGAAAGGTCAGGGCTAAAGGTTAGTGAATTTGAAGTAGTACAGAAGTATGATTTGAGGTAAAGCCTAAAGATGGAAACAACAAAAGAAAAATATGCTATACAACGGAAAATCTTACTATTAGCAGTGCACAAGCTAGTTTGAAGAAAATGCCAAATTTAAGAGTTAAATGGCTGAGAGAATTATTTATTCACCTATATTTAATTTAAATTATGCAATGGGGTACTGTTTTAATGGGAAAGTATCGCATAGTTTAAACATTTGTTTTGCAACTTGATATTGCCACTACCTGCAGCAGCTCTTAACAGTACATTTCTGATTGAAATAGGAAGAATTGATACCAAGGCAAGTGGTAAAACAAACGTAGAAAGACTACAAAGAATTCAATAGTTCAAATGTCTGTCTAAGACTACAAGTAGAAGCAAAACAGGGAGAATGGCAATTAGTTCTAATGCAGAAGAAAAGTGAAATAAGAATTTTTTATACAAATAAAGAGGAGGTAACAGTTATGATGCAATATCAAACTAAACATTTATGTTATTGAAAAGTTGAATATTGATTTTATTTATTAATGCTAAGATAAATGTGTAGTGTTTAACGCCCGCTTTTACTACATACGGCACCGCAGGCGGTGACACTGATGATGCATGAGATGAAGATGGAGCACCGGTGGAATGAGATGGCGGGGGAAACCGGAGGTCCCGGAGAAAACCCGCCCCAGCGCCGTGTTGTCCACCACAAATCTCACTTTGCGGTCGCCTGGGATCGAACCCGGACCGCCTTGGTGAGAGCCAAGCGGTCTAACCACTGAATGCTAAGATATTTACAACTGAATATAACCAGTGTTCAACACTGACTCTTTACCAGTCACAATCATAATTTGCAGCATAATTAATTGCTTAAATCTAGTCTGTATTTCATTGTTTGACTATTTACTGGCCATATACATTTTTATTCTTCACTTGAAAATGAAAAACCTGAAGCTACTGACACTGAAGCAGTACAAATAAAAAATAAGTATTAGTTATAAAAACTTCACAAGTTTTATAATTATCTATTTCACAGGACTAGCCTCCCAAAAAATTACATCCTCAGCTTCTTGAAAGTTTCTTTCATTGTTGCAGTTACTGCTGCTAGGTATATAATTATATACATATATATTATATACATATTAATTATATATATATATAAACTGTAAGTGACATTTCATTTACTAATATTTTTATAATTTATTTTCCACTTTGTTTAAAACTGTCCAATATTTTTACCATCTTTACAAATATTTCACTTATAGCAATATTTGTATCTTAAACCATTTCTTATTGATGCACACTTTCCTCCAAATTTCAGTTCCATTATATACCTATCAATATTACATGTTCAAGATCTTCATTTCCAACACATATAGCACAGTGCTCTTGTGGGTTCTTAAGCCTTTAAGTCTCCATACTCCTTTTTTTACCCGTATCTTCTGACACCCTTTATTGGCCATATCTACATATTTTTCCTTCCGTGTGCAAGTGCATGTGTATGTATTTATTTCCATACAATCTATACAAAAAGTTGTTGTTGACTAATGGCACGGCCACGCTGTGGCTCAGTGGTTAGACCGCTTGGCTCTCACCAAGGCAGCCCGGGTTCGATCCCAGGTGACCGCAAAGTAAGATTTGTGGTGGACAACACAGCATTGGGGCGGGCTTTCTCCGGTACCTCCGGTTTCCCCCGCCATCTCATTCTACCGGTGCTCCATCTTCATCTCATGTATCATCAGTGTCACCGCCTGCGGTGCCGTATGTAGTAAAAGCGGGTGTTAAACACAACACTAATGGCACTGGGGATTAGTTGATTTGCATCATTTTCCCCCTAGTTTCCCAATATAAAGCCTGTAGGTTCCAACTTTTGAGACCATTACATTTGTCCAAATGGTCTATACAAAAAGTTGTTACAATTTTATTTACTTACACATTACTTTAGTTGCTATTTTATACCTTAGTCCTCCATACATTTCAACATCATGGTTATTTAAGTATGGTGGACCTTAACTTAATTCATATTACTTTTCTTTATTTCTTGGTACCATTTTTCCTTGCTCTTCTGATAAATTCCCCTAGCATAATTGTATCTACAAAAAATTACCATTATTTTCTATCTTCTTTGTTAGAGCTTTTACCACTACTTAGTCACTTGTCTATTTCTTCTATTACACAATTATGTTCCTCAGCTCTATTTGAAGGTTATTTACAGCCTGTCCTGGCATTTAAGTCTCCAACTAAAACTATTTTATATCGGGATGCTTATTAAATGATATCTATGACCTGATTTAATTTACAGAATAATTTGGGATCATAAAATTCAGATAAACTTGGTGGAATATATGCAGTGCATAATACCATCTTATCTTTCCTTAGTATACCTTTAGCTAATATCCACAGCACCTTAACATCACACAGCTCCTCCACTTCCTTAAACTGAAAACTTCAATATAACTGGAAGTTATTTCCGGGCTGTTATGCCGTGGTCTGCTGGATTTGTAGTTACCAGACGTTTCGTCCGCAACTGCGGCGGACATCTTCAGTGGCGTGGTCGTAGTCTCCTCGGAGAAGTTAGCGTAGCGTCTGAAGTGTTGACTGTCTGGGCTGCAGTATTTATACTGTTAGTGACCTCCGCTGATTGGACCGGCTGGCGGACGGAGCGAGGGAGTGGGCGGGCTTGGATAGGGGTGCTACCTTCTGGTTGGTTCGCTTGGTTTTCTTCTGTTCTGTGTTGTTTCTTATGTTCGATGACAGGGTGCCAGTTGCTGTTGAGCTTCAAAGTTTCTTCTTTCTTATTAAAATTATGTGGATGTTTATAAATTTCAATAGCCTCGCATTGTAGCCGGGCATGGTAATGTGTTATAGATGAAAGAATGTTGGTGTCCTGGAATTTTATAATGTGTTCGCCCTCAGCTTCAATGGCGTGTTGGGCGACTGCAGACTTTTCAGTTTGTCCCAAGCGGCAGTTTCTTTTGTGTTCGGCGAGTCTGGTGTTAATGCTGCGCTGTGTGGTTCCAATGTAGACCAAACCACAGGAACAGGGAATACGGTATACACCAGATGATGATAGAGGCTCCCGAGGATCTTTAGCCGAGCGAAGTAGATTGTTGAGTTGTTTAGTGGGCTTGAAAACAGTGTTGACATTGTGTCGCTGCAGTATATGTTGAATACGGTCGGTGACATTATTGAAATATGGCAGGAAAACTGTGCCATTATATTTGGGCCTCTGTGCATTCTGTGAGGCAGGTTTCGGTCTGGCAGGACGGCAAGCTCTTCTGACTTCTTGGATGGAGTAGCCATTGGATAAAAAGGCTTGTTCTAGGTGACGGAGTTCTGTTCTTAATAACTGTGGTTCGCAAATGCGTGAAGCACGATTTACGAGTGTATTTAACATGGCACGTTTTTGTCTGGGGTGATGGTTTGAAGCCTTATTCAGATAGCGGTCCGTATGGGTGGGCTTACGGTAAACAGTGTGCCCAAGGGTGCCGTCTGTTTTCTTGCTGACCAGGACGTCCAGGAAAGCTAGTTGTCCATCTTTCTCTTCTTCCATGGTAAATTGAATGCGGGGGTTGATGCTGTTAAGATGTAGTAGGAAATCTTGCAGGGCTTCTTTTCCGTGTGACCATACGACAAAAGTGTCATCTACATATCGGAGCCAGACAGTCGGTTTTAGTGGAGCCGTGTCTAAGGCATGGGACTCGAAGGACTCCATGAAGAAATTGGCCACAACCGGGCTGAGAGGGCTACCCATAGCAACGCCATCTATCTGTTCGTAGAACGAGTGGTTCCACTGGAAATATGTCGTGGTCAGAACATGACGGAAGAGTGCGATTAAGTCGTCTGAGAAGGTGTGTTGTAACTGTGCGAGTGCTTCTTGCACTGGGACCATGGTGAAGAGAGAGACGACATCGAAGCTGATGAGAAGGTCGTGAGGTTGTAGTGTGATGCTTTGAATTTTCTGGATGAAATGACCGGAATCTTTAATGAAGGAATCTGTTGAGCCGACGTGTGGTTGTTCCTTCATTAAAGATTCCGGTCATTTCATCCAGAAAATTCAAAGCATCACACTACAACCTCACGACCTTCTCATCAGCTTCGATGTCGTCTCTCTTCACCATGGTCCCAGTGCAAGAAGCACTCGCACAGTTACAACACACCTTCTCAGACGACTTAATCGCACTCTTCCGTCATGTTCTGACCACGACATATTTCCAGTGGAACCACTCGTCTACGAACAGATAGATGGCGTTGCTATGGGTAGCCCTCTCAGCCCGGTTGTGGCCAATTTCTTCATGGAGTCCTTCGAGTCCCATGCCTTAGACACGGCTCCACTAAAACCGACTGTCTGGCTCCGATATGTAGATGACACTTTTGTCGTATGGTCACACGGAAAAGAAGCCCTGCAAGATTTCCTACTACATCTTAACAGCATCAACCCCCGCATTCAATTTACCATGGAAGAAGAGAAAGATGGACAACTAGCTTTCCTGGACGTCCTGGTCAGCAAGAAAACAGACGGCACCCTTGGGCACACTGTTTACCGTAAGCCCACCCATACGGACCGCTATCTGAATAAGGCTTCAAACCATCACCCCAGACAAAAACGTGCCATGTTAAATACACTCGTAAATCGTGCTTCACGCATTTGCGAACCACAGTTATTAAGAACAGAACTCCGTCACCTAGAACAAGCCTTTTTATCCAATGGCTACTCCATCCAAGAAGTCAGAAGAGCTTGCCGTCCTGCCAGACCGAAACCTGCCTCACAGAATGCACAGAGGCCCAAATATAATGGCACAGTTTTCCTGCCATATTTCAATAATGTCACCGACCGTATTCAACATATACTGCAGCGACACAACGTCAACACTGTTTTCAAGCCCACTAAACAACTCAACAATCTACTTCGCTCGGCTAAAGATCCTCGGGAGCCTCTATCATCATCTGGTGTATACCGTATTCCCTGTTCCTGTGGTTTGGTCTACATTGGAACCACACAGCGCAGCATTAACACCAGACTCGCCGAACACAAAAGAAACTGCCGCTTGGGACAAACTGAAAAGTCTGCAGTCGCCCAACACGCCATTGAAGCTGAGGGCGAACACATTATAAAATTCCAGGACACCAACATTCTTTCATCTATAACACATTACCATGCCCGGCTACAACGCGAGGCTATTGAAATTTATAAACATCCACATAATTTTAATAAGAAAGAAGAAACTTTGAAGCTCAACAGCAACTGGCACCCTGTCATCGAACATAAGAAACAACACAGAACAGAAGAAAACCAAGCGAACCAACCAGAAGGTAGCACCCCTATCCAAGCCCGCCCACTCCCTCGCTCCGTCCGCCAGCCGGTCCAATCAGCGGAGGTCACTAACAGTATAAATACTGCAGCCCAGACAGTCAACACTTCAGACGCTACGCTAACTTCTCCGAGGAGACTACGACCACGCCACTGAAGATGTCCGCCGCAGTTGCGGACGAAACGTCTGGTAACTACAAATCCAGCAGACCACGGCATAACAGCCCGGAAATAACTTCCAGTTATATTGACTCCGGCCGTGAAAGCCTACGCTCTCTCATGAAAACTTCAATATTTATAAAAACTCCCAGACCCACCTATTGCTCTCCCTCTGTAACTGCTTCTTTTTCTACTTGACAGCAATACCCATATCTCTCTGTGACAATATTCACACTTTTCCCCAACCAAGTCTCTACAACAGCACATATGCTGCTCAATTTCACCACTACTCAGCTTAACCCATAAATCCTCACCATTCCAGAATAACGACACCAAAGATGTGCCCTATACTGGGCCCTTCCTTTCAAAACAGAACCTGTCCAACTTAGCCCTGCTGCACGTCATTCTGATTTCTTCTTCATTCCCGACAGCACCCTCAACTTGCATTATACTGCCACTCAGAGCTGACACTACACTGATGTCGCCTTTGCGACAAACATCCAGTCCGGCTGTTGCAACCAAAGTCAACCTCCTCGATTCATCACTCAAGTTTCGATGGCGTAACACGTTACTCCGGTGATTCCCTCAGCTGATCTCCACGTTCAATTCCCCTTCTTCTGACATCCTATCTTGCATCATCTGTTCTTGTCCCACTAGTCGTCTCTCTTACGTCACCTCGCGTGTTTCAGTCATTTGCATCTCCCCTCTCTCCAGTTCTAACATTCGTTGTCCCTCACATTTCCTGCATACATGATTCCTGTGTCAAATTTTGCTGGCCCATATCCTGCTGGACACCGTCAATTTACAAATAAAGTCCTCTAACAAATGCCTTCCTTGTTCTTTCACTAACCTCATTTCACATATTAAAACTTTTCTAAATTCCTTTTTTTTTTTTTTTTCTTTTAACTTGAATGCATTATTTTTTCACAATTATAGGCCTTGGGTTTGTTCCTCTTCTTCCCACTCTAAATGAGTCAATTATTTCCCATCCTGCTAGTTTGATCTTCAGTTTATTCTTCACAAGATCCTCGACCTGTTGCCAACACCTTTTGTCTCTCCTCCACACATCCGAAAATTATGTTCCTACTCCTGTTATTGTCTACTATTTTTTCTAAATAAGCCACTCTTTGATTTATTTCTGATATCTTTTCTCCACCTCTTCTTTCGAAGATTCCCACTTCCTTTTTTATTTCTTCTACATTTGCAACCAGTCGTACATCAAATCATTTTTCCATTTGCTTTATTTGTGCTGTGTCCTCCGCAATTTTCTTCAGCATTGTCATTACATCTCCTGTATCTGGCCCGGGGTTTAACTCCACTCTACCAATCAATAGGACCGCCAGAACTACCGCCTTCCATAACCATGCCGATAAGGTCCCTTTATTCTTATTCCCGATTTTCCACATTCTCACTTGGTTAAATACACCAATTCGCACATAACTTCCAAGCGAAACACCCATCGCAGAGCTTGTGTAAAGCACGTCCTCTCTCTACCGCTTCTTGCCAGCAACCTTGTCATCAGTAAGGTACTGTCAACTTTTTTTTCAATTTTCACTGCAACAATATAACTCGCTTGAACTGAGTATTCTGCAGAGTTGGGTTTAAGTACCTTTGAGGTGGAGAAATAAAATAATTATCTTTGCATTTTCTTAGCAGTAAACCTACATCTAAAAAATAAATGTGCTTAAAAACACAAACCCAAAAATACATGTTAAAATTATTAATTTATAGATGAGTTGTATTTATTACACATCAGCTTCACTTTCGTACCTATTTTAAGGACATGTTTCGCAAATCATCGTTTGCATCTTCGGCTCTTATGCGACTAAAGCTTGTTCCGGTGGTGTGGGTAATTCTGGAGTTGCTGCTGCCATCTGCTGATTTAGTGAACTTAAATGTGGGATTCTCTTCTGGCGGGATTTCAAAGTTCATTAGTTGGTTTTTATGTTTTTCTATGTATATTCTCTCCCATATGACGAGTTCACAATGTTTTTGTACATATTTTAGTAATTCGGTGCTATCTTCAATTTCATGATTTTCAGACCAGAAATGAGCTGCTATTGCGGACTTATCAATATTTTTGTATCTTAAGTGCCTGAAGTGTTCTTTCTTTCTAGTGCCTATGTTTCTTTTTGTCCTCCCTTTGTAAATTTTTTCACAGTCTTTACACTTAATCTTGTAAATGCCTGACTTTTCCTCTGGTTTTATCTTATCAGTATTATTACTGTTAAATAAATAATTATTTCGCTTCACTGTGGTGTTCCAATACAGTTAAATCTCGATACATGTTAAAATGTTTGTAAAATATATGTTAAATAACTTTTAAGAAGTAAGCTATTACTTACATCTTGAGAATTTGGCCCTTCTGGTTTTAGTTTAGTAATTCATTCATTCACTTCTTGCTTCTCCAACAATAATATCATAGGCTGAAGCACATTTGCTTTGGCAAAGCCATTGAAAGATTTTAGGCTTAATATGACATGACAAATTCCTCACTGGGCTTTCCCTTCAGTATTGACAACAAAATATAAATCTTCCTATGAAGAAACGACATTTTACAGATGGATCCTGAACACCTTTTAATAAATAAATGAATTTCTTGTTCAATATGATGATTCTCATTCCTAAAATGGTATGCTAATGCTGATTTGTATTATTTATTTGTTCTTGGTGTTCCTAAAATGCCTTTAAGTCTAATGTTCAAATTTCTTTTTCTTTTTCCAATGTAAAAGTTGTCACACACTTTATTAAAAAGGGTTCTGGGTTCAACTGCATTAACCATGTGGAGAAAGATGTTCTTAAAGAAATATGAGGAAATTTTGATACCACCTTTGATGAGAACCTGAACTTCAAGTTCATCAGGACACCAATAGAGATGTCCCAATTGCCACCAAGGAGTTCACCTAGTCGAAATTCAACAGTTGACATTAGCTGAGGATGCTAGGAAGGTCCTAACATCCATGCATTCTAGATAAACATTGGCAATGTATGGAGTATGGAGTACTAGCCAGACTCAAAATTATATTAAGTCACTATTTGTTTATATATGTCCTGGTCATGCAAAGAGAATGGAGTGTTAAAGCCATCACATTACAACTAGCTCTTAAAGGTCTGACTATCACTTAAGCCTACTGTATTCTATTCCCCTTGTACCTAAAAGGAAATATGCAATAATACTATTTCTGCAAATGTTTATTTCGATTAACATTGAGTAAGTAGATCCAAGAACAAAAATTTGTAAGAATAATTTGCACAAGAATAAGTAAAGAAAGTCTTTTTGAGTGCCAACTCATAGTTTTTTTAAAACCTATACCTGTTCATCCATGATAATGCTGCCTCCCGAATATACCGAACTTCTTCCACTCAGAAGCATGACAGTAACCAATATCTTTGTATCTCCTATCTCCACACCACGTTTCTCTAAATATCTGTAATGAAGGAAACAAATGGGCTAGTTTCATTTTGCTAAGACATTACTTCCTGGCTTTTAACAGAAATGAAAAAAAAAGTCAAAATTAGAATGCTTCTTTCCCTGTGTATCGCCATTTTTGTGGGAATAGTTAATGAGACTTAATGTCTTGTAAGTTCAGTTGCAGGGAATTATTGCTGTCAAATGTCTGAAACTAAACTTTCGGAAGTATTACATGAACATTATCATACATTTATTCTAGATTATTTAGGTCATTTATGAATAAATCTTTAAGAATTTAGGCTGAAAATTGCTTTTCAGGAAATTACCCTCAGACCAATAATTAATAACATTGATGCACCCACTAACCAATTATCAAAATGGTTGTTTCAAATCAGATCCTTCACAAAATTTGAAAATTTAAGTATCAAAAACTTGCTTGAATTGATAAATCTCCGGAAGAACACAAAGATCAACTCTACAGATGCCTTAGTTTCTTTTGATGTCATTTCTTTACACCCAAGTATATCTACCAATGAGCTTATTCCACTTCTCAAAAAATGGCTGGAATCAATACAAATAACATCTGAAGAAATAGAAGAACTTTCACAACTTAGGGAAATTTGTATCAATCAGAATTTTTTCAGCTTTAATGGACAGATCTATAAACAAAAAATGGACCTAGCTATGGGCAACCCATTGTCTCCCTTCTTAGTAAATTTATTTATGAGTGCTTTTGAAACACATATCACAAAAGCTTTTCCAAGTTATTTAAAAGTTTGGTATCGTTACGTTGACGACATTTTTGCAATAGTACCTAAAAAAACTCATACAAGATGGTCTTAGACTTTTGAATATACAAAATCCAGCTATAAAATTTACATTGGAAACAGAAGAGGATGGTGTGCTCCCCTTTTTGGACATCAAGATAAAAAAAAATGAACAAACTCACTTTTAGTATTTACAGGAAACTGACACACACAGACAATTATATTAAGAACAACAGTTTCAATCTAAAACAACACCAACATGCCATTTTCAACAGTTTAATCTTTCGGATGATCAACCTTCCACTAAACAGAGAAGATTATCAAGAACACCTACACATAAAAAAAAGTAGCTGTGTCCAACGGTTTCAACCCAAATTTAGTGGCCAAAACAGTTAACAGACTCAACAAGGTTAAGAAAATAAAAGAAACCACCACCCTAGAACCTACAGGAGCAAAAGAGAAAAATTTTAAAAAATTTACTTTCCATCCATCAGCCCATATAAATTCCAAAAAATCTTCAACACGCAAACAGAATTCTTGCACCTCAAAATAGATTAAATATCAGAAATTTGTTAAAAGAACCCCCCAAAAATTCAATTACTACCAAAGAAAAACCAGGAATCTACAAAATCAAATGTTTAACTTGCCCTAAAATTTATATAGGATAAACAAAAAGAAATATTGACATCAGAACTAAAGAACATATAAGAAACATTAAAAATAGTGAAACAGAAAAATCAGCAGTGGCTTTTCATTTTTTGAATACTAGACATGACATCTACTTGAAAACATCTTCAATAAAATACGTTAATCATCCCATAGACCTTTCCGTATGGGAAAAAATCTTCATTAACAAAAATCATCATAGAGTCATGAATTTTGAAACTCCACCACTGGACAGCTTTGACAAATACATCATGCCATCTATTGATGATACACAGAATGAGGAAACCACTACAATTTGCACTAGTAGAGTTCCAGCTGTGAAAAAACAGTGTGAGTGAAGCAATGTGTCAATATCTTCTCGATTCAATTTTGTGATATAAAGCTATCTTTAAAGAGACACCTTTACCACCCTAGAACAATGCATGTCAACTGACAACTTTCAAGAGGTTCAGAGTTTGAATCTCAGTCAGGGTGAGTTACCTAGATAAGGTTTTTTCTAGGGTTTTCCCTTATCCTAAAAAAATATGAGTGTCAGAAAACTAAGCTCCATGGGCCCTGGGCCCATTTGAGCATCATTTCACCCATTTCATTCATCATCCGATATGACTTAAAAAAGCTAAAGGACATAAATTAAAAAAAAAACACACTTCAAGAGATCACATGCCTAAAAGAAACATTTTGGTGTTTCTTCAAGACAAATGCTTAGGAAGAGCCCATAGATAGCCACAGCAAAATAAACTGTAAACCGAGTTCTGCAGTTCTTATAAAAATAGCATTAATTAGCTTCAGACCAACTGTGTTATGATGCAACAAAGCAAATATGGAGAATCTGAACAAGACTCATAATTTAACATTGTGAAGTAATGTAGTAATTAAAATTATACTATGAGCCGACTGAGACACATTGTACTTCACATACTACAAATTTTCTTTCAATGTGTTTTGCCTCTATTTGAAGACACCATCAAGAAATTGTTGACTGGCTAGGACCTTGGTGTTCTCGTCTACAGAGAACCATGATCAGCTGGAACATCAAGGTTCTAGCTAGTCAACAATTTCTTGATAATGCCTTCAAGTGGAGGCGAAATGCATTGAAAGATAATTGTGGTATGTGCAGTACAGAGTGTCTCAGTCAACTCATAGTATAATTTTAATTAAGACTCGTAATATCGTATGAACAGTGCCCCAAGAAGGTTTTCATTTCAAGAAATAAACTTCAGCCCGCAGTGCCTAAATCTGCAAGTGAATTAAATATGGGGCACTTAGAGTCACTGAAACAATCCAATCTGTCAGAAATGCACCATCTCCAACATGTGTAGTTTCACTTTCCAAAGCTCAGGATAATTAGCCATATCAAATATTGTAGAAATAATCCTATTATGAAAACTGGTAGGCATTAAAACCAGAAGAATTGGAGAATATAATGATCATATTATGCATTTGTATAGCTTGAAATCCAGCATAATAAAATATTGCTGAAAAAACAAGCAAGTGTAGCTATGCTACATTATTAATTAGCATATATTTCTATAATAATACATGCTGAAGTGTTTTACCAACTAAATACCCAACTTGCACATTGCAAAAGCAGCATGACCAAATAATGTATTTCAATAAACTAAAAGCTACCGTTGCAAAATTTTGCTCAAAAACCACTCATTACTTGGTAAAACATAGTATGATTCGATACAACTCTCCAACAAGTACTGAAATTAAGTTAGTTCTGGTGCATCCTAAATACACTTTCCACATGTATAGCCTCTACTATTTTGCTCCTAAGAAATCACTTTCTATATTTCTCCTGAATTTCAGAAATTGTTTAGTTTGGCGCCAGCTGGTGCGGGAGAGTTTAGGTTACAGGTTATAAGACTTTCTGATCCAAAATTTTGAGCTTTAATGGCTGAAAATTAAATGTAAACGAATGATTACACAGAGAAGTATGGAGGGAAAAGAACAAATATCACAAAGAGCAAACATTTTTTCAGGATAAAAATTTAGTTCTATGTAACAGTGAACAATGCTGCTGTGATATGAAAGTGAACTAACATATTCTTCACTACTGTCATGTAAATGTTGTGTTTCTCTATTATGAAAGTAAAATAGTAAAAAATTAAGTTAGAAAATTTTCTACATATATCTAGAACAAGGACATTAGTAAAGACAAGGACAGGACAGTTTTAGGACATTACTTTCACAGTTAGCGCATTCATGATTTCACTTTAAGGGTATATTATAAAAAAAAGTCAGTTAAAGCTTTCATTATTTTTATCAGATTTGGTTTAATTATTTGTTGCAAAGCAATATAAACAATGCTTTCTTCAAAGTAACAGCAAAATATTAAAAATAGTTTGCATTTGACATTTTCTTGTAATAATCTCCAAACATAATTGAAATTATGTATGAGTTCTGATGCATCACAAATACCAAGCTTTTACATTTATAGCTTCCACCATTTAACTTGAAAGAAATCATGTTGCACATTTTGTCTGTATTTCAATAATTGTTTACTTTGGTTTGGGAGAGTTAAGTTAATTATAAGACTTTCTGACCCAGGGCAAAATTTTAAAGATTAAACGGCAGAAAACTAAATGAAAAATCTTGATTAAAGTCAAAATTCTAGGGGTGGGGGGATATAACACATTTCTTTCACATAAAAGATTAGTTCTGTGTAACAGGGATACTGTTATGAACAATGCTGCTGCAATATAAAATTAAAGAAATACATCTCTTTCTTTACTTCTGCCATATAAATACAGTATTTCTCTATTATGAAATAACTCGTCAAAAGTTAGGTTAGGAAACTATACACATTCGTCATAAAAATATACACTCCAAGGACATTATTTTCACACTTAGCATATCCACAGCTTCACTTTACAGCATATGAAATAACACTTTTAGGTAACCAGCCTCCTGCTGTGTTCTTTGTTCTTTTATGCTTTCAGGTCAAGAACATGAGTGCATCAATTTTTCAGGCAGTAATAGTAGTACTGCTAACATTGGCAAGACAGTTTCAGCTCTGGTTACACTGAACCATAATTTTCTTCCTCAGCTGATGATGTGGTTACATTACAGAGTATCAAATAGCACATAGCAAATACTTAATGGCTTTAACAGGAGTTAAACTTTAACCCGATGTTACAGAATAGATGTGAATCATTTGCATTTTCTTATATACTCGTCTCACGCTAGTTTAATCCTGCTGTAAACAACAAGGCGGAGCTGACTCAACTCGCCACGTGTTAGACACTACATGCACGCACATAAGTTTTGCAACACTAGCAGTATATATAGCAGCGAAATAGAATTGGGCTACACATTAATTTATTAAATCCGTGAGTTGGAATATTAATTCAATTCAATTCAATTTATTTTGTCCCTTCGATCATATACTGATATCAGACACGTCACAGTATAAAAATTACATTAATGGCTATTGTCATTATTTACAATCACTTAAAACTAACATTTAAAAACTCATTTACAGAATAAAATGAATATTGCAGTAAAAAGAGTTTTACTCCCTTTTTAAAATGTATAAGGCTCTTCATTTGTTTAATATTTTCTGGTAGTCTGTTGTATAATCTTATACCTTTGCTGATAGCACCAGACCTGAAGATTTCCGTTCTACAACTTTGAATGTGAAATTCATCTTTCCGACATGTATTGTACTTGTGAATATCGGCATTTTTGTAGTTTTATTTTGTTTTACAGAATATCGGCATTTCTGTAGTTTATTTTGTTTTACATGGATCACTAATTCCAAAATATACATAGGTACATGCTAGAGGTAATATTTGATGTTTTATGAATAATGACCTGCAAGATGCTCTGTTATCCACCCCACTTAGTATCCTTATCGCTCTTTTTTGAAGTTTAAAGACTATCTGCATTCCCCCCCCCCAGAACACTATTATCCCATATTGTAGCTGGCTGTGAAAATAACCATAACATATATTTCTCAATGCTGCTAAATTTATTGAGCTTTTCAAATGTTTAAGCAAATAACAAATGGAACTCAATTCGTTTCTTGGAAGTGTTGAAAACAGTGTTGTTATGATAAATTAAATTTAAAGGGAGTCGATTAATGGCAATTAGTGTCATTAAACGACTCCCTTTAAATTTAAATGGAACTCAGTTTATTTATTAAATGTTGAATATGTGTGGTCCATTTCATGTTCTCATTTATATGTAAACCCAAAAATTTTGTTTCATTATTGTAACTAACGGCTGGTTTATCAAATACTATTGGAGGTTTGACCACATTTCTATTTTGGCAAGTATGGAATGAAAGCTGTCTCATCCTTATTTATAATTAGTTCATTTGTCTGAAACCATGTGTGCAGTTTACATGGAGTATCATTGAGTTTGGTCTGTACACTTTCTTGATTGTGTCCTTTTATTAGGATGTTAGTGTCATCTGCAAATAAAATAACATCTGTGAAATTAATGGCAATTGGCAAATCATTTAAATATAACAAAAATAACAAGGGGCCCAGGACAGATCCTTGTGAAACTCCTCGCCTAACTTCACTCACTTTGGACTGAACTGTATTTAATTTCCCTTTATTTTCAAACTGAAGTTCTACAAACTGTTTCCTATCACTTAAATAGGATTTAACCCAATTATTCACAATACCCCTAAAACCATATTTATTTAATTTCCTGAGTAGTATTTCTTTATCTAAAACATTGTAGGACTTCATTAAGTCTAAAAATAAACCCACAACTGCTAATTTTTTATCAATAGCTTCTTGAATTTCATTTATTAAACTGTCCATGGCTGTTATGGTAGATCTGTTTTTTCTAAATCCGTTTTGGGCCTCTGAAAGAATATTGTATTTTGAGATGAATAATATTGTGACCTTGTGGGTTCGTAGAATTAAAAGGCCGAGTTGCAGAAATTAAAAGTCTCCTTTATTTTCATAGAAATATTCTTATAGATTACAGCAGCATTATGTTAAATCACCATCAGTCTACCAAGGTCGATCACAATAACTAACAGCAACAGCAGATTACATCCTTAGCTCTCGTTACAACAACAGAGCTGGCTGTCTCTCATTTCACAACACTTTTTCACAACTAACTCTTTGTGAGCCGTCACGTCCTTAAATACCTATTTCGTAAATTTGAGATATTTCTGGACCAAACAGGAACCGAATGTTCTATCACCTTCCAGAAGCGTAACCCTATCGGTGCCGGCAGGTCTTTTACTTTGTGCTATCATTATTTCTTCCGGCATACTCCTTATCTCCAGGCTTTTTGTGTACACAAGCCGCGCTATCGCGATCGGGTTCGTGACACTGCTTCCTCCTCAAGGCTGGTCTTCCCGAACAGCTCAATCATAGTGGGCCAGACGATCCAGGTGTACCACCAACATCTTCTCTTCAGGCACCTTCTGGATGCGGTAGACCACGTCGTTAGTCCTCTTCACCACCCGGTACTGTCCTTGCCACGGCTGTTGAAGTTTGTCGATTGGTTTGCTCCCAGGTGTCCTCCTGAAGTACCGGCATGCACTTCCTCCAAGACTTCCGGGACTTTACTTTGGGAAAGTACCAACTGCTCCCTCTGCGTCTTCGCATCAGGTGATTCCCATACCCGGAACAGCATGTCCTCTCCTGTCTTCAGTGAGTTCCATTTGGCCCAGTGCGACTCATAGGTGGCGCTCCTCGTTGCGATGTCCTCCCAGGTTGGTCTTGTCCCTGCCTCCACTTCTCTCAAGAGTGGCCCCAAGTCTGCATCCGCTAGCTGCTCCCTCCTCAGGCCTGAGGTATCCCAGCCATCCGCAGGCACTGCCATGACTACTCGGACTGCTGCGACACGCTCCTTCTCTTCCACTCTTGTGCATTGGCCGTACTCCTCTGGACAGGGTCTTCGAGACATGGTGTCTGCGTTACCATGGCTTTTTCCTCTACGATGTTCAGAGGTGAAGTCGTACTCCTGCAGTCTCTGGACCCAATAGGCTGTCTGGCCTTCCAGGTTCTTAAAGCTCAATAGCCAGGTTAGGGCGGAGTGGTCAGTCCTCAGGTGGAATGGTTGAACATACAGGTATTTGTGGAAGTGCTCCAAGGTCTTAACAATCGCCGGTAACTCTCGCAGGGTGACACAGTAGTTATTCTCTGCCTTGGCTGAAGACGCGCTGGTATCTTCTCAGCAGGTGTCGAACTTTCTCTAGCTGTTCTGTGATCAGGTGGTCGACCGCCCTCTCCAGTAAGCCTTCCAGCCGGGGCCCCAGGTGTTGCGTCGGCACCGGCTCCTGTGTCTTGTCGATTTGTGTCATGATGACCACGAGCTCGCACGTCCCTATCTCCGTTCCGGCCTAGATGTCGTGATCGATGTCTGCTAGGTTAAGCAGCCTCACTGGCACCTCTCGGCGCGGCAACAATGTTTTCATTCGCTGTCCTTCCAGTCGCGCCGTCACCACCACCTCCTTTCTCGCGGGGACCCACGTCTTCCTTCAAGATGATCCTGCATATTCCAAGACGTTCTTCGGGTTGCCAAAGTATGACCTCTTCTCCATTGAGCCGCAGGACCTTCCTGCCGTCGTCGACCGTCGCCTCGTGGCTCCTGAGGGCATCCAGTTCCAGTATCACATCCTCAGCCACCTCCACGACGAACACCCACTGACGCACGGCACTCTGTCCCAAGGTCAACTGCAGCAGAGCCTCCCTCTCCACGGGCAAGGTGTCGCCCGATGCCGTCACTAGCTGGTATGATCGGCTTGGTTTCCTCGACGGCAAACCCTTGCCCACGTCATGTCTGATGATGGTCACGGCTGCCTCGGTGTCTACGAGTACGTGGCACGGCTTCCCTCTGACCCAACCGTCCGCGATGAGGCTGTCATCCATACGTCGGCTGACGACGCACAGTGTCACTCGAGGGGATGGTGGTGATGGCGCCGACGTGCTCCTCGCCATGCTGGTCCTTACTCGTTCCTCCGGCTGCTGTTCCTGGTGTCGGTCATCTTCACGGTCATCATCGCGCTCAAGTTGCTATTTGCAGCTTCCGTCTTTGTTGTCAATTCGGTCTTAATTTCTTCCATCTTCTCAGTGATGTTGTCGTCGTCCCGCTTCCTGACACCAATTGTGACTTTGTGGGTTCATAGAATTAAAAGGCCGAGTAGCAGAAATTAAAAATCTCCTTTATTTTCGTAGAAATACTCTTATAGATTAGAGCAGCATTACGTTACATCACCATCAGTCTACCAAGGTCGATCACAATAACAAACAGTGACAGCAGATTACATCCTTAGCTCTCGTTACAACAACACAGCTGGCTGTCTCTCATTTCACAACTCTGTTTCACAACTAACTCTTTGCGAGCCATCACGTCCTTAAATACCTATTTTGTAAATTCGAGATACTTCTGGACCAAACAGGAATCGGATGTTCTATCACCTTCCAGAAGCGTAACCCTATCGGTACTGGCAGGTCTTTTATCTCGCGCTATCATTATTTCTTCCGGCATACTCCTTATCTCCAGGCTTTTTGTGTACACAAACCGGGCTATCGCGATCGGGTTCACGACAATATCATTCTATGATGAACCAGTTTTTCAAATAGATTAGAAAATGATGATACGATTGATATTGGTCTGTAATTTTCTCTTTTATTCTTCTCTCCTTTTTTATGAAGTGGCTTAGTTTTTGATACTTTTAACTTATCTGGAAATACACCCGATTGTAATGATGCATTACAGAGACTGACTAGAGGCTTAGTTATTGGATGTATAACCTTTTTAATGATAACATCTGGTACTTCGTCAACTCCGGATGAATATTTGGCCTTCATACCCTGGACTACACCTTCTAATTCCAATTCCGTAACAGGCAGTATAAAAATTGATTGACTGCATTGCTTTATGTTGTCACCATTCTCCTGACACCCTATATGGTTAATATTTTGAGCTACTAAGTTTTCTGCAATGTCTGTGAAATAAGCATTAAAAGACTGCAATATCTTCTGGATTTGTGATATTATTACTATTGATATTTAATTCATTAATATTGATTTTTGGGGCAAATTTTCCAGTTTCTTGGTTAACTAATATCCAAAGGGCCTTTGTTTTATTGTTAGAGTTTAGTATGAATCTTTCATTTTCCCTTCTTTTGGCTTCAGCTATAATGTTTTTATAGATCTTTCGGTACCTATTGATATACTCTTTGGTATCATTATTTGCATGTCCATGTTTTCTAGCCTGGACAAAAACTGCAGCCTATTGCTGGATGTAATTATTCCCTTTGTTATCCACCCTTTCTTTTTTTGTAAGTGATTTAAAGCATTTCTTTTCTAAAGGAAAAGCTATATCAATCCAACACAAAAATGTGTTTAGGAAGTTCTCACATTTTAAGTTAACATCAATTTCATCAAAGGCATTATCCCATGTTTCCTTTTCCAATAAAGTATTAAACAGTACAATACTATTCTTACTAAAGTTTCTTTTAGAAATAGTAATGGGCCTATCCATTCTTTTAGATACTAGAGCCTTAATTGGTAGTATTTGTGCCCAGTGATCAGAAAAACCTAGATCTGTGACAGTAGCTTGCTGTTCAAATTTTGTTTTGTTAATACTTATTACGTCCAATAATGAGGTTGATCTAATGGTCGAGTTTACTGTGTTAGTCAAGTTATAAATAGCAAGCAAATCTTTAAGCTTAGTTAGTTTAGCAGTTTCGCGCATGAAATTTATATTTCAGTCACCACATAATATTACAGAATAATATTAATATTAATAGAATATTATTTTATTATAACATTTTATTAATACTTATATTTTATTATAATAATATTAATAGAACCATGCAGTAACATAATGGTTACCTTTAATCAGATTCCTACAAATACTTGTGATTTGGAGCAGAATCCAAATCACAATATCTTCTCTGTCCACTATAAATGATTTCCACCCTTTCTTTTGAAATTTCAATCCAATATTTATCAACAACCGATGGAGAGTACTTCGTGAAAAATTTGGCAAGTCTGTGTCAGAATTTACTGCATGCAAAACCTTATTTAGAGTCGGTGGATCATTTCTGTGAACGTTACTGCGTATAGCACTTTTCGTAAAATCCTTGTATTTCTCCACACGCTGTTTACATTTACACGATTTTCCCGGTGTTCTTAGAGTTCCGGATGCTTGCTGTTCCATTCTAACACTACTTGCAGAAACACCAAGGAGATCTATTGCAAAACTATTGCAAAACCATAAAAATACATCAGTGATGCACTAAAACTTTTAAATATCCCAGAAAAAAGCATCAAGTTCACTGTGGAAATAGAAAAAGACGAGTATTTACCATTTTTTGATCTAAAAATAATGAGAAATAAAAACAGTCTGAACTTTGGCATTTACAGAAAACCAACACAGACAGGCAACTACATAAAAGCTAATGGCTACAACCCAAGATCCCACAAACAGGCAATCTTCAATAGTTTAGCACACAGACTGGTAAACATCCCTCTCACAGCAGAAGAATACAAAACAGAATACAACAAAATAATTGAAATAGCACAAAAAATAACTTTCCCAAATCATTAGTAGACAAAAAAGTGAACTTAGCAAAAAAGAAGAAGCTAATAAAGGAAACCACAACCCTCTCAGCTACAGAAACTAATATGATTTGCAAAATATTTTCTTACCATCCATGGGCCGATGATAGATTAATAAAAGTCTTCAAAAAACAGAACATTCAACTAGCACCAGTCAACCATCTCTCCTTAAAAAACCTAATTTGCTCAAACATCAAAGATGCCATTCCATCTAACAAAATCTGGTATATATCAAATTGAATGCTGTGACTGTAGTCAAATTTATATTGGAAAAACCAAAAGAAATTTAGAAACATAAAATATAAACAATTAGAAAAATCAGCAGTTGCCACACATTTTTGGGAAAAAAAACCACAACATAAATTCAGAACAAAAACTACTAAAACATACATCAGGAAAACAAGAACTATCCACATGGGAACAAATCTTCATTTCAAAAAATAGGAACAATGTATTCAATTTCAACATGGCCCAAAAAGATTTGTTTGGCAAGTTCCTTGAACCGCCACCAGAGGAGACCTATGACAAAGTATCGTCAACTACACCAATGAGAACCAGTCGATGGCCGGCTGAGGATAGAGGCAAAGTCTGTGAAACATGTTCCGGAAAAATTTAAAAGTAAGTGTTGTTTAGTATCATTAATGGACCCCCTTTAAATTTAATCTCTGTTTCTGTCTCTCTTCCCGCCCAGATGTTTACAGCAGGATTAAACTTGATTGAGACAGATTATAGAATCTCTAGTTTTATTAACATTTATTATATGCTTAATCACTACTGTACAACCACAGATCACATAGGAATGAAAGATCTTAATTTATTTCTTTTTTATATGTATCATTTCCATTTCTGCTTATCTTCCGCCATACATTCATTAAAAATTATCAAAAATTAGCTTCCCTGTATAATTTGCTCACAGGAATGCTAGGTATACCTCACTTTTGAACTAAATCCTTTACATCAACTTATTTTCAGCAAATTAATAATTTTTAAACATCAGGAAGCTACGATAATTCTAAAACAAAAATCAACCCAAAAAATGACAGTGACTCTTAATAAATAAATTCAGAAATACTGTCTCCTTTCAAATTTCCAATTGACCTACAGAGTTGTATGATATACCATGTCTGACATATTTGTAAATTACCTGTTTTGTCTCATACTTATTTCTGTATTTATTAATTTTCTTTCATTAAGTGTATGTTTAACTTTCTTAACCATGCATGTTTCAAATATTTCATTTGTTACTGAAAATGTTAATTATTTTAATGTTACAATCAACATACTCACATATGATTACTCTATATAAAGAATTGACTATGTGCTTGCTAACCTGTTAATTAAGTTTCAACTCTTACTGCATAACAGAAAGAGTATTGGGCATCATTTCAAAATACGAGGGCTGTTCAATAAAGAATGATGACAATTTTTTTTGACAACGTACCTTTACTCATCCTCATAATTTTGATGGTCCTTCTCAAAATAGTCTCCCCTGAACGCCATGCACTTGTCCCAGTGTTTCTGCCCAGTCTTCAAAGACATGCTGGAAACCATTTTTTGAGAGATCCTTCAAAATCGCTTCCGCAGCCTTCATCACTGCTTCTGATGATAAATAATACCTCCCACGAAGGCATTTCTTCAAGTTAGGGAATAGAAAAAAGTCACATGGGGCTAAATCCGGACTATAGGGAGGGTGAGGGATGCACTTCACGTTGATTTTTGCAAGATATTCAGCAACAACATTGGCAATATGCGCCACGCATTATAGTGGTGCAGCATCCAGCCTGCTTCATGGAAATGTGGTCTTATGTGCCTCATATGGACTTGCAATGTTTTCAGGACATTCCGGTAGTATTGTCCAGTTACTGATGTGTGTGAAGATACAACATGCTGATAAACCATTCCATGAACATCACTTTTGCTTTTTTGGGGGTTTGTGACGAAGGAGATTTCCACACTGAGCTTTGCTGTTTGCTCTAGGATCAAAATGATGTAGCCAAGTTTCATTAGCAGTGATTACATTTGAAAGAAACTCCGGATCTTCCTCTAACATCAATTTTAACTGCATGCAGACCTGCATGCAAATGTCCTTTTGTTTGGGAATCAACAGTCTTGAAACCCATTGTGCACAAACACGTCTCATGTGTAATATTTCTGTCACCAACGTGTGGGTGGCACCCAATGAAATGTTCAGTATTTCAGAAGGTGATCTGGAGGTAATTCGTCGATCCTCTCTCACAATGGAAGCAGCAGTGTTGATGTTTTCTTCCATAAGAGCAGTAACTGGAGCACCGGGTCCACCTTCCTTTGAAATTGATTGTCTCCCCTCTTTAAACATTTTAAACCAACTTCGAGCTGTGCTGTGGGGAAGAACAAACTCTCCATAAGCCTCCTGTAACATTGTATAGGCCTCAACTGAAGATTTGTTGAGACGAAAGCAGAATGTCAACGCCACATATTTTTCCTCATGTGTTACCTCCATTGCAGCGGTAGGCGATACTGAACATGTCTGAACTTGCCTGGTTCTCACAGGCGGGAACCAGGAGTACCAACAATGAAACTACTATGGCGTGTTTGTTTCACACTAAGCTAATAGAATATAATAAGATTGAATTTTAATGCGAAAAATTATGACCGTAAAAAAATCATAATCATTCATTATTGAACAGCCCTCGTATTCGAATTACTTTACATGTGAAGTTAACATCTAAATCCTTAAATCCTTTCAAGGAAGTGTTGAAAACAGTGTTGTGTAAATTTAAAAAGTAAGTGTTGTTTTGTGTCATTAATCGACTCCCAATTAATTTAATCTAAATCCTTTTTTGCAAAGTAACATTTGTTAACATTATTAATGGAGTTACATGAAGAAAGTAACTGCATTCAAAAATGGAAAAAGACATTTTAATTGTGTTCATATGTGAACATACTGAACATGCACCACTACCACTGTCACCACCTCTGCCAGCACAGTTATTACATTAAATGACACCTTTAAGATAAACTTACTACTTTGAATCTTGTACAATAACCAGGCACTGACAAATTCAAAATATTACCTCAGAATACACAAGCAAACAATGAATGATTCTAAAACTTACTGCTCTTTGATTGCATTACACTGCAAATTCCATATTGCTGCACTGTTTGGTTTTAACTCTACAATGCACTGTTTAGAAGATCTACAGAGGGAGTCACACTGAAAATATCGGTTTGATACAGCTATCACTCTGTGAACAGAAAATGTAAGATTTTTCTTTAAATATTTCGCTTGGTTAAACAAAGAATTATATATAAAGTTATATATGTAAAAATTTGGCATTTTTTATTACTGTAACTTAACTTTCTACATTTTAAAACTTACTGGTTGTCTCCATCACCAACCTTGACTCATTGCATTGCTTCCTCCAGTGATTCATAGTTTTGTTTGGATGTAACACATTATGAGATCCTTTCCATATGCCAGAGTTGTATAAATTGTCACGCGTGATTGGAGGAATTTAGTAACAGTGATGTCAAAATTAATCAAAAAAACTATTTGTAGTCAGTTTATTGATACTTTGTCACATTTTCATATTATCAAAGGACTTAATTTCAGAAGCCATTGCTTCCATCCTCAATCTCTCTCCAATAGCGCATGTTGTCGTCTGCTCTCTGCTCTCATAGTTCCACTGCCAGAGAGAAGAGAGCAGACGACAACAGACATTAGTTGGAGAGAGGTTGAGGATGGAAGCAATGGCTTCCAAAACAAGTCCCTCGATAATATAAAAATGTAAGTGACAAAAAGTCAATAAACTGACTGCAAATAGTTTTATCGGTTGTATAAATTGTGCTTATTTTTGTGTAGGAATAATTTTTTTTTTTTTTTTTTCCATATAAACAGTTTAAGTTAAAAGAAATCACATATAAGAAACAGCATGAAACAAGCTGAACAGTTCAATAAATTCACACTCTAACTGCAGGTCTTTATGAAATTTGTTTAAACATTTAAAGAACATAGTGTAACCCTAGCTCCAGTTACCAAGCATTGCTTAAATAACTACTCAGGACTAACACGGGGGAAAAAAATATTCCAGTGGGAAAACTAACATTTACGAAATTAGATGTAAAGATTGCATAAGGGAAGACAAATAGGAACAGTGATACAAGGTTTAAGGAACAAATGCGAAATATAAACAAAAGGAAAAAATCAACACTTGCAGAACATTTCTGGATCAGAGATTATAACTGAAAGAAAACTGTAAGCTTTTAAAGACTCTGAGAAAACCAGCAGAACTCTTTGTATGGTAAAAATTATTCATACATAAAAATAAACATGATTTATTACATTTTGATATCCCTTATGAAAAGGACCTCATTATGCACATCTAGGCAAAATGCCATCTTCAAGTCACAGGAGAAAGTATAGCAGTGAATCAAGTCTGATGATGAAAACAAGTCTCTGAAACATGTTCCAGCATGTTCTGGTACAAAAAGATAAGTTAGAGGAATAAAAGACTCCAAATTTATAAATATATATGTTAAAATGACTTCACTGTTTTTCCTAAAGAAAAATTTCAAAGAGTGTGAACCAGTAGAAGGAAAAACAAAAAAGGGAAAGATAAAATATTTTATGGAGTATAAGCATGACAATATCGCTGAAAATCATACTGGTAAACCTGCTGTATTATTTTCATTTTATATATAGGCTATTAGGAGTATTAGTGTTGACAATTTTATGACTGGTGTCTTAATATGTTCCGCTTCAATGTTTATTTTTAATCTTTGTCTGCTTTCCCAAACATGTATCACATGATTTACTACCTGATATTTTTTGCAAGGTCATAACTGTGCCATAACATGAACAACACCTGTTAGTATAGATTATTCATTTTTATTTCCATATGTTCACACCCTCAATACTGGACCTGCTGCTCTAATAGTCTGGGGTCATTAATCATAGAGAAAGCTTGCTTTACTTTCCCTCTCACAACCTACCCATGCTCTCAAGGAAAATAAACATTATTGGCTTATATGTGTTTGGAGGAATTTAGTAACAGTGACGTCAAAATTAATCTCAGACACTATTTGTAGTTGGTTTATTAATACTCGTCACTTCATTTGTTTATATTTATGAGAGACTAGTTTCAAAGGCATTCGCCTCCATTTTCAATCTCTTTCCAACATCAGATGCCAGTTGGAAAGAGATTGAAAATGGAGGCAAATGCCTTTGAAACTAGTCTTTCATAAATATAAACAAGTGACGAGTATTAATAAACCAACTACAAATAGTTTCTGGCATTAATGGCTTGTTTGTGCCATGCATACTGTCTACCCAGAACAAGAAGACAAACTAGAGGAATGTGTAACGTAATCACTTTTGAGGTCCCCAATGTGTTTATGCTTGCCTTCCCAGTATGATAAGGATGCTAGATTTGTTTAATATATGCAAGTGTTGTCACCTAACTCACCCATGCATAATACCTATCATTGCAATTACTGCAACAAGCACTAGATCTGGCAACATGGGTGACTCATATGCACCCGCATACACTCATTTCCTAGTAAACAGATCCACTGAAACAGCAGATAAGCATATAGAATAAAAAGAAGTATTTCAGAAAGTGGAGTGCCATTGTTACTAAAATTAGGCAAGTGAGTCAACCTTACACTTTTCTCCACTTACAAGTTTTTTATGAAGACTAGTTTCTGGGGACTTCTCCCCTATCGTCAGTTCTGTGGTTGACTGATGATGCATCCGGTGTCTGCATCTTGCTTGGTGTCGTGCTGCCATCTAATGTCCTGGTAAGTTTGATGACGTCATCTACCGCGGGAATTTCAAAATTCATCAAGAGGTTCTGTTTTTTCGTAATAAATATGTTTTCCCAAATCTGTAGTTCCAGAGGTTTCTTTGCCTGTTTGATCAGTTCTATTTCTTGTTTTATGTTGTGATTCTCAGATCAAAAGTGATGTGCTAGGGCCGACTTGTCCATTTGTTTGAATTTAATATTTCTGAAGTGTTCTTTCATTCTTGTTCCTAGATTCCTTTTGGTCTTACCAATGTATATCTTGTCACCAAATGAGTTGCCAGGATTGTGAATTCAGTAAATTCACTGTGAATGAAATTCTAGAGCAAATTAAGAATTTAAAAGCTAATAAGGCTTGTGGTATAGATGGAATACCAGGGGAATTTTGGAGAGCTTGGGCAGACGACCCAAATAGATCCAGAATATTAGTGCAGGGTAAAGTACCATAAAATTGGAGAATGGGAATAGTAACCCCAATATACAAAGGTAAAGGAGACATGCGAAATCCGGCAAACTATAGAGAAATAAGTATACTTTCAATACTTGGGAAAGTCTTCACAGGAGCGTTAGCAAAAAGATTACAAAATTGGGCAGAGATAGAAGGAAAACTCTCACTATTTCAACTAGGGTTTAGAAAAGGTAAAAGAACAGCAGACAACATTTTTATAATTAGAACATTTCTGTTACTAGACTTAGAAAAAGCCTTCGATACAATTTCTAGGAAAGCACTTTGGATTAAATTGAGGAAAAAAGGAATAAGCGAGAACTTTATAAGAGTAATCCAAAATATTTACAAAGAAAATGAATTTAGTATAAAATATGATTGGGGAATGATAACAGAAAAAATACCAAACAATGTAGGACTTAGACAAGGTTGCAAATTAAGTCCAGTGCTATTTAATTTATTTATTGATGATATTCTAGTAGAAATAACTAAAAATGTTATACCTTTACCAATTTTAAATAACAGAGAGATACCAGGTCTGCTCTTTGCAGATGATTTAGTAACAGGTTCCATTACAAGTATAGGCTTAAAACAATCCTTGGAAGCAATAGGCAAGTTTTGTAAAGAATGGGGCTTTAAGATAAATAAAACTAAATCTAAGATCACGGTGGTAAAAAAAGGTTTCAAATTAAAAAGAGAAGAAAAATGGTGGTGAGAAGGTTCTGAAATTGAAGTGATTAAAAATATTGATTATCTAAGAGTAAGATTATCTAGTAATGGTAAATGGAGTGACCAAAAAAGGAAAGCAATGGCAGATGGAAAAATGGCTATGAGTGTAATTAGATCATGTATCAATAAAATACCAAATATGCAAGTAAAATGGTTAGAAAGAGTGTTTGGTTCAATTGTAGAAAGCAGAATGCTATATGGAATAGAAATATCGGGGCCAGATGAAGGATGGAAAGCGATAAATGTTGTAAACAGACTATTTTGTAGACTTGTTTTAAGTTTACCTAGATCCTCTCCAAATAAGGCGGCTTTAATGGAATTAGGAAGATTAGGTTACAAAAGCAAGGTGATAGAAAGAACACTGAAATATTGGTTCAGAATATGGAATTTAGATGAGGAAAATATTGTTAAACAGTGTTTGGTAGCACAAACAAGAATAAAGGGGAGAGAGACTTGGATATATAAAATTCAAAAGATTTACAGGAAATAGGTATGGGTTCATTATGGTTAGATAGTGGAAGAATAGAAAAGGGATTCTGGAAAGAAGTAAAAACAAGAATTGAAGATATTGAAAAACAAGAATTATGGGCTAATCTTAATAACAAAAGATCTCTGAAATTATATAAAATACTGAAAAATGATTGGGGCAGAGAAAAATATATTACATCTGTGATAAAGTAGGAAGAGAAGAGTTGGCATGGTTTAGAACAGGAGTAATATACTTAAGGGGATTAGGAATGGATATATTAAGGGAAGATGTCCAATGTGTGAAAAAGATAACAGTACATGGCACTATATTTTTGATTGTCAAAAAACAAAATATTGGAGAGATGAATTTCTTTTGCATAAGTGGGAAAACATATCAAATGAAATAAGAGGCAAAAGAATCTTGAATCTAAGATCAGAAGAAAACATAATAAAACTGGGAACATTTATTGGCAAGGTAAGACAAAAATGGCTTTGGAAAACAGGGAAGGCTAATGAAAACAACTAGGGAAATTAGATAAGGTATAAAGGGAAACAAAAATATAGATCCCAAGTTTTAAAATGCTCCATTATGTACACAACCTGGGTTGATTATAATGGGGCTTGGGAATATGCAACTCCAAAATAAGCAGTATGTAAGATATTGTATTTATGGTATACTAATTATGTTATATATGTATGAAGTTGTATATGCTAGATATTGTAAGAAGAAATTGGAAATAAACTAACTACCTGAATAATATGCAGCTTCAGAGTTTATTAGAAAAGTAAACAAATAAAAAGGTCCTGGATAAATCTGCATTACATAAAAACTATATATCATAGTGTTTCCACGATGTAATTTCTAAAATATGGGATACATTGGAACACAAAAAAATATTAATTTCAATAAATGAAATGCCAGACACTGCAGGACAGTTTTTGTTAATGCTATAGTGGATTCAATGAAAGCAGGCAGTAAATCATTCCTCTTGAATATTCATGTACTTGATAGGGTAAATCACAGCATGGTTGCAAAATTGTACAATGACACCTTAGCTTTCCCTTGGCCAGCTGGAGTACAGTAAGACAATATACTTTTAATTTTTCACTGATGATGCTCCATATATGGTAAACGTGGGAACTGGGTTTTAAAATCTTTATCCCAAATGAATTCATCTGACTTAACTTGCTCGCACTTTACATTGTGTGTTTAAACAATTAGAGCCAAATATAAAGTGGACTTACTTGTCTGCAGTGCTAAAGTGTTTGTGAATGAGCCACTACAAGCTCAAACATCTCCTGTACTATTTCCAGTTCTGCCCTTACCCCGTGAGCCAGTTTTAACTAGGTGGGGTACACAGTTGCAGACTGTGTCATATTATGCGGAACATTTTAGTAAAGTGAAAACTGTAATAAATTCCTTAAATGTGGAAGATGCAGCTAGCATTACTATAGCTCAGAAATGTTTTTTCTGAAATTGCAACAAGGAAAAGATCCAGTATATTCATAGATGGTTTTTTAAATTACCTGAAATTATAACACAGTTGGAGGTTCAACATAATTCTTTTGATTATTCACTTTCTCTGATAAATGAAATTTCAAGTATACTGTCTGCAGAAACTCATATATTGCTAAAAGTGCATTCGATAAGCTTAGTCAAGCATTTAATAAAAATCTTGATTATAAAACAATCTGTCAAATCACCAAAATGTTGTCTGGTAATAGTGAAAAAATTGTAACAGAAGAGGAATTCACTGAAGAAGGGTTGTGGTGTTTTTCACATGCACCTGTAACATGTGATGTAGACAGGTCTATTCCACTGTATGAAATCTTCTTCACTGACAGATGAAGGAGCTTCATACTAGAAAATCTCAGGGAAATTTTCCTTATTTACTGCAAACTATGAATAAGGTAAGATTACTCCCCACACCCCCCACCAAAATATGGCTTCTTTGATTTTTGTTCATTTGTTTTTGCATATTATGTTGCATATTTTTACTAGGTAAATACTAGCAATAAGTGGAGCATTGAGTATTAGTTTGACTCAAAATTATATTAATTTTGTGCTTCATTGTATCATAGTCCTTACACAATGGAAGAAAGTACTTACTTGGCTTCAGCAAGATGTGGCCATGAAACGTAGATAATCTGTCCTAACAGGTCTTTGGCTATATCTTCAATGTCAGGTTTTCCCTGGTCAGCAATCTTCAATATCATGTTATGTCCCTGACTGTTGTGGTCAAAAACCTTGACCTTCATTTTCTTCAGTGATGCCTTAAAAATAAAATAATAAACATGTTACTGTGATTGATATACATCTAAATGAAATTTTTTAAAAGAAATACTTAAAAAAGCAAATGGTGTAATAAACTTGAATGTCAGCACAACAGAACCTTAATTACCCTTCCTCAGTTAACCAGTTGATTATTTCATTGGCCATTACTATTCCTACTTGAATATTTGGAAGGTATTATTTAAGTATAAATTGTACATTCTAGCAAATGATTTTGAAAATCTGTAATGTTATCACACTAATATATGTAACCTAAAAGAATTGGCAAATCAGACTTGAGATTATTCTACATACCGTATGAGGAATATGCTTCAAAGTAGGAAAGCCTGGAAAATACACATCTAGTCGCACTCCTGGACAGAGTCCTTTCACCAAACGACTTTGTTCAACATGTATTTCATCTCGCATCAGCTCTAATTTTGCTGCATGATTATTCGCTACACGTGGAAAGTATTCTGGTGCTTCATACTGTCCTGAAATCCAAGATTTCTATGCTACAATAATTTAAAATGGCAAAATGTTAATGATTAAAATTACTCACCTAACACTATATATGACAAAACATGATGTCAGCAATGTACTGTCCACCCAACACAAGAAGGCAAGGCAGAGGTATGTGTAATGTGATCACTTTTGCTGTCTGCACAATGTTTATGCTCGCCTTCCGGATATGATAAGGATGTTAGGTTCATCTAAAGTACACAGTGTTGTCACATAGCTCACCCGTGCATAATATCTATCACTGCAGTTACTGAAACGAGCATTGGATCGGGCAGCATGGCTGACTCACATGCACTCTAATACACTCATTTCATGGTAAACAGATCCATTACCAGAGCAGATAAACAATTTAAGCCTCTCTCCCTCTTCAGGCACCATTTGCCTTCTTCTGGTGGGTAGACAGTACATCTATTATAGTGTTCATATGCAAAGCAATTCTTCTAAGTGTTTCATCACCTTCAAACATTTGGAAACATATTCAAATGTTTAACAATGATAACATGCTTCTGCAACAGAAAGATAAATTATAAACTATTGCATATGTGCATTATATAATGTACTTGAGAAGATAGAATATTTCAAAAATAGCTAATGGTAGGGAAAGATTATGTAATATAAATTCTGTATTTTAAGCTCAACAATCTTCATATAGTTTTCCATTATATTTTATAATCCAGAGCCATTTTGAGAAGAAAAAAAATACAATGAAAGTTTTTCCACATAAGGGGTAGTTTGGTGTGACAAATGTGTTTAAAACACTTCGCCAACCACAATTAAATACTGTCTGACAAATATGAGATTTGGCCATGTAAAAAATGAAGTTAGTGACAGTGAAGCAACAAATACTACACAAATATAATTATTTGTAACAAAAACTTCATTTATCTTTAAAGAAATTGATGTAAATTTCAATGACATTTGGTATTTTACTTTTTGTTTTTGCACTATGCTCTTCACGCATGAATGGGTCAAGAAAAGTACAAAAGCCTACCTGGAGCTGAAGCTCCTTTTCTAGGGCCCAGGAAATGTGCCAAACAGCACTACCTCTAGACCAATAACTGGCTGCTTAAAAAAATCTTCCTCCCCTCACATAGACAGAAATGGGTATGCCACTAACACATTCAACCACGAAGGGGAAAACTGCCAAAAAATCTTGGCAGTCCAGAGCCATTTAGCTCTGTCTTACCAGGTTCACAGGCTGGTACTGAAGCACATTAGGTGTTACTAAGTTAACTGATTGAAATTGACCGTTCCTCCATACTAGTCATGTATAGGCTAAGGTTTTGGATAGAGTCAACCTGAAAAATTCAATGCCATGGCCAGGATCTGAACCACAGATCTCCCAGTTTCCGTCTGGTCACTCTTAACCTTTAAGCTACCATGGCCAACCTGCTGTTACGACAAAAAAATTCTCCAATTGATTTGTTTTCCCAGTAAACCCCTAGGGGTCCTCGTATTCAAGATACACAACATTTGTAGCAACTTAATATTGTAGCTACTTGATTCCCAGGCTTCATCATTAAACCATTATTATTAAGTTAATTGATGGAAATTAATCATTGCTCCATACTAGCTGTGTATAGGCTAAGGTTTTGGATAGATAGAAACAACCTGAAAAATTCAATGCCATGGCCGGGATTTGAACCATGGATCTACCGGTTTCCATCTGGTTGCTCTTAACTTCAGAGCTACTATGGCCAACCGGCCATCATGACATTAAATTCTCCAATTTAATGTATGTTTCCCCAGTAAACCACTAGAGGTCCTTGTATTCGAGATACACACTGTTTGTGCGACTTACTATTGTAAGTACTTGATTCCCAGTCTTCATTAAACCATTAAGTTAATTGATGGAAATTAATCGTTCCTCCATACTATTGTGTGTTTCAAATGGGATGATGTTTGTCCTTGGGCACTACTAGGTACCAACCAAACTGAGTCCTGCGGTGTTGTCGTATTGCATTCCCCCTGTGGTGTGTGAGGAGTGCCAAACTAATCAATCTCTAATAAATACTATTTGCGCTATGAAAAAAAATTCAGATTTTGCAAAAACTGATCCATGAGGAAGGAGAGAGTAATGTATTTAACATAGCCGTAAAAAACCCATATTTTTAGCTTAGTTTTCCTTATACAAATAAATAAAATACATACCATTATATTATAACAATGCATCACGATGTAAGCACTGTAATGAATATCATTATTGGTGGGCATGTATGCATGTACGTATATTTGAAATTACTCAGAACTGAAACATAAATATTTGACATGACATGATAAAAGAAATATGCACTTTGAATAAGCCAAGGTGTTTGTTAAATTCGATGAGAGGAAACAATACACTTCCTGCTGGTCTGGCAGAACGTAACTGGTCACATTATCTCTTCGTTTATGAATGGTTCATAATCTCTATTCTAGAGGGTTTAAAGCAGTATTACTCAGTAACTCTTCCATGAAAAAGTGTCTCACCTGGATCAATGGGACACGATCAACCTTCCCCCTTACTACTGCCAGAACAATTCAATTGAGTTAATGTGTGCTCAAATTATGTTGCAAGCAGAAATAATATTTTTAAATTGACTGACGTTGAATGACTTATTCACCAAGAAATTGACAAGCAACACAACAAAACTGGTAAAACTGTGTGAGACATCAGATAAACTACAAGAAGACGACTTTTGGAAAGAAATAGCACACAAGATTTTGGAACCTATCATCATAAATTTGCAGCACTCAGACGATGAAAACAATGCCAACGTCGAATTATCTCTTAACGTAAGTAACATTCACAGCTATTACAGGTGCACCGCTGGCATTTTCTTTGAATTAGAAAAATAAGTAATTCATAAACTATAATTAATTTTAAATTAAATATTTAAACCATCTGTGTAATATACAAATATCTATTGCAATTGTGATTCCAACAATTGCATTATTATAAAACTTTGGAAAATTCAGTTTGCATTCCCTTACACTAGCACCAAGAACACTTGCAAGTGTGCGAGAGAGAGAGGGAAATACAAAATGAGTGGGGATAACGAGGTGGCAAAGCTGAAGGCCCTAACACATCTGGTTTGCTACAGGCGAGAACTCTTCCCATTTGAAACACATAATAACCTTCGGTTTACGCCAGCAAGCTTAATGTTCAGCCGAGAGCTACACCACCCTTGTGACCTGACTTTTAGGAGCCTCCCGGAAGCAAAACAGCCAGCAACCGAGTATGTGCATAACCTCATGGACCATCTCCATGACATGCATGAGATGGCTCGTCAGAACATCCAGATGGCGAGCAACCTCATGAAGACCCGATACGACAGGCAAGCCAACAGCCAAGGGTTCCAGCAAGATGACCTGGTCTGGTTGTACCGCCCTACCCAGACCAAGGGATGCTACCCAAACTTCAACAATTGTGGCAAGGACAGTACCGGGTGGTAAAGAGAATTAACGACATCGTCTACAGCATCCAGAAGGTGTCCCAAGCAAACATGTTGGTGGTACACCTGGAACGTCTGGCTTGCTACGATGGTGCTATTCGGACGAACAGCTTTGAGGGAGCAATGTCGCAGAGAGATTGTTGTGCCGCAAGCCGCAGCCGGCGTGTGAGTGCAGGGCTAGACGCTTGCCAAGAGAAAGAGACAGAGACAGTTTCGTCTTCCTTGCTGCAATGCGATTGTTATCGAACAATCGACAGAATTCTAGAACAGCGACTGGAGGTATAAAAATCTGCAAAGTATCAGTTGCGAATAAGTTGTTAATTGAGTTGCAGCTGTTCAGTAATTTTGAGTGTGTGGACGTTTGAAGTGTACCACAGTGAATTCTTTCGTATGTTTACATGCAGCTGAGGACAAGTCGACCTTGAAGGTTGCTGTTGTGTATGTTATGTCATTTTGCAGCTGTAAGGGGTGTACAAAGCTCTTTTTACTGAAATAGAGCATTTTTAAATTTCTGCAAACATATATATATAAACTCATACAGTGCCAAAAAGTGGACTTCTGCACTTATGAAAATCATCTTCAATTTTTATTTATGGGAGAACTTAAAAATAAAGCGTATCAAAACAGCCCTCAAATGTTGGAAGAACTGAAAGACAATATCAGAAGAAAATTACTGCAATTTCAGAAGATGAATTAATGCGTGTCAACAGAAAATTTCTTTTAAGTGTGAGACATGCATGGCAGTACATGGATATCACTTCCAGCACCTTCTGTGACAAAGTACGTAATTATTGAAATTATAACTTGCATGATATACCTAAGTGCAAGAATTTAAATATTCAACGCAGCAGCAGTGTGCCTACTATGGTGGCAGCATGCCTTCTGGTGCAGCCACCAGTGAAAAATAAGTCACTGTATAACCCACCTAAAAACCTAACAGACCTAAACTTATTTCAAATAACACATAAATGTAAAATTATGGGGATTATAATGCTCACTCAAATTCTTGGGGATATAAAGATTAAAATGCTGCAGGTAGATTGGTAGAAGAATGGATAAAAACAAACAACTTAGAACTAATTTTTAAAAGATCAGATGGGTACCTATATACATCACTCAGGTTCCATAATATATAACCCAATATTCTTTTAGCATCATCAAATATAGCTGAAAGAGCAATCAGAAGTATCTGAAAGTATGGGCTCTAATCATAGAGCAGTCATAGCTTATACTGAATTTAGCAAAATACAGAATAAAGTACAAATAAAAAAATCTTGGAATTATAAATAACAAATCAGCAAAAATATAAACAAGAATTGGAACAGAAATTACCTGATATAATCAATATTGATAATTATTCTTCATAATAAAATTAATAATGAGCTCTGTCAATTATTGCATGAAAGAGCAAAAAAATACATACCTAGAGGCAAAGTTAAAACGTATAAACCCTTTCAGTGCAAAGAATGAGAAAACATGAAAAATGACTGAGCGAACAGTACACACAAAAAGTTAAGATCAAAAAAGATAGTAAAAGTATACCTGATTAGAAAAGGAAAACAGCATCTTTAAAAAAATGTATGATACTAACAGAAATTGCTTCAACTTATTTATTAACAATATAGATAATGATAATGATATGTGTATAACCCAACTGCAACGGTTATCAGTGCAAAAGCCAGATATAAATGGTTCTAAAACTGAATACAAGTGTAAATAATCTCACAAAAATACATGTTTACAACTAAAATAAAAATAAAATAAAAAGAAATATAAAGCCAAACAGCACAAAAAAAATCTCTTCACTAAATTCTAAAATCTAACCTAGAAATGAAATTAAAAACCTTCTCCACCGCTTTGTTGTCATCCGCTAGCATTTCTGCAAAGCTAGCCGGCAGCTGCAGAGACATCCTAAGGTGTGCTAGGCAAAAACACTCTAGCAACAAGTGTCGGACAGATAACGCTACGTTGCCAAATGGACAGACTGGTGCAAGCTCCCTTCTAAATCGAAAACTATGCATAAAAAGAGGTGGCCAATGCGCAACCGAGCCAAACTCACCTCCTCTAGATGAGATGAACAACAGGAGGTAACCCAGGAATCTGAAGTTTTTTCAAAGACCTAAGTTTATTGCTACAGAGAGCGGACCACTCTTCCTGCCAGCAGGTTTCCACAGCTCTCCGCAATACAGCTCTAAAATCTTCTGATGTAAGAGATGGTACTGTAACCAAGGGCTCCATGGTGGCTGTCTTAGCTGCTGAATCCACCATTTCATTCCCCGGCAAGCCAACGTGACCATGAATCCATGCACACACCACGCTGATGCCAGAAGCGTGCAAAACGTGGAGGGCATCCTGGATACACTGCACAATAGGGTGGTAGTTGTACAGCTGCCGAAGGCTTTGAAGTGCACTGAGGGAATCACACAGGATTAAGCAGTCCCCCATCTTTCGTCGACGTACATGTAAAATGGACCGGTATATTGCATAAAGCTCTGCAGTATAAATGGAAATGCTAGTATCGAATCTGAATGTATATGGTTCGGTTCCACACACATAAGCACAACCAAAACCATTTGAGCTCTTTAAACCATCAGTATAAATTAAAAAATGGTCTTTATGACGTGATACAACATTCTAAAAAACATGTGTGGATACTAGACATAGACATGGTAGATTTATCATGTTTAGTCATGCCCAGATCTACGTTGGACGTTCTGCACAACCAAGGAGGGTATGCTCTCTCTCCCCTTAGGATACATCTTGGGCATTTCAGTGTCAAGCTTTCTTAGGAGTTTCTGGAATCGGAAACCATGTGGCTTTGGTTTAAGAGTAATGCTCCTATAACGCACGTCCATTAAGGTGTTGAATGGCATAAACGTTGGATGTGTGGGCATGCTGTTAAGTCCATAGCCATAATTTGCTAATAACATCTTGCGCCTGTACTGGAGAGGTTCTGCAGCTTATAACAAGGCTTGTTGGATCCAACTGCTATATGTATGCCACAATTATGGAATGTGTCTAATCTCTTCAGCACAGATGGACATGCTGAGCCATAACGATACTACCATAATCTACATAATTTGGAATGGATGAGCGCATGATAGTCGCATAACACTGTAAGATCCGCTCCCCACGATTTTCCAATTAGTACCCGCAAGATATTTAAAGATCGGTCACATTGTGCTTTTAGTTGTGCTATATGCGATGACCAACTAAGTTTCCTATCAAATATCAATCCAAGGAACCTCGTCTCATCTGCGAAAGGTAGTAGATCCAAGCCGAGCGTTGGAGGTAATCGACTCCGACGGCGCCAGAAGTTAATGCAGATTGTTCTGTCAGCTGAGAATCGGAAACAGTTTTTTAAACTACAATCCTTAAGGTTGTCTAAGGTGGTCTGTAAACGGCACTCTAGAAACGGTGTGCGCTGAGATGTACAGTAGACGGCAAAGTTGTCTACAAATATGCAGGACGAGACCCCCAGAGGAACACATTTCGAGATAGGATTAATAGCAAACAACGTAACAGTTAGTACTGATCCCTGTGGTACACCGTTCTGAACAAAAAGATTCGAAAAAACAGAGCCGAATCTTACTCGGAAAACGCGGTATTTCATGAATTCCTGAAGGAAGAGTCGTAGGCGTCCACGTATATTCCAGGTGTGCTGAGTGCATAGCAACCCTGCCTGCCAACACGTATGATAAGCATTTTCAGGGTCAAAAAATATTCCCACGGTCTGACAGTTCTTAAGAAATCCGTTCATAATCTGTGTCGGCATGGACACAAGTTGATGCACTGTTGAACAGCGTCGTCAAAAATCACACTGGATGTTACTCAGTAGGTTGTGCATTTCCAGCCACTACACTAACCGCCCATTAATCATGCGTTTCATCACCTTGCACACGCAAGTGTTGAGGGAAGTGGGATGGTAACTAGAAGGGAGGTGACAGTCCTTTCCAGCTTTCAAAATAGGGATAATGGTTGCTTCTCGCCACTAATCAGGAAAAGTGGCATCAACCCCAACACGGTTATAGACCTCGAGCAGGAATGCCTTACCTTCAGGTGAGAGATGTAACATTTGAATGTGGATTCCGTCCGGTCCTGTTGCTGACAGTCACGAAGATGAAAGAACGTGTTCTAACTCTGGCAAGGTGAAGAGGCGGTTATAATCAAGGTTTCTGGAACGAAACACGAAACCTTGGGATTCTACCTGAGTCTTAATTGAGATGAACTCAAGAGCATAATTATTTGAGCTAGACACTTGAGTGAAAGCACAGCCGTAGCCACGTCAAACGGATCAACGTTAACTCCTACAAATGTTTTCAGACCAGCGATTGGCAAGTGGGTTGATTTTCCGGCCACACGCCTTAGTTTATCCCATACAACAGAGGAAGGTGTATGTCTGTTAAAAGATGATACAAAATTGTTCTATGAGGTCTTTCTGCTATCCTTATTTGCCTAGAATTCACATGCGCTTTCCTGTACTCAATTAGGTTACTTAGGGTAGGGTGACATTGGAATTCCCTTAGAGCATGTCTACGAACACGAATCGCATTCCGGCAGTCGTTCGTCCACCATAGGACAGGAAATCGACTGGGGTGGGTAGTCGAAAGGGGAATAGGCTGTTCTGTAGCGAAACAAATTTTATCGGTGAGGAGACACATCTTGTGCTAAGAGACTAAGAAGACATGGAAAGTGGTCACTGGAATGTAAATCAGAGATGACATTCCATTGTAATGAAACTGTTAACTGGGATGAACAAACTGCCACGTCAATGTGGGAATAGTTGTTAAAGGAGTCTGAAAGGAATGTTGGCTCTCCAGTTTCAGGAGAACCAAGTTATTGCTCTCCATGAATTTTGCAATGAGATTGCCTCTCGAACATGCCCGATTTGAGTCCTAAAGTAGGTGGGTGGTCACTATGAGAAATGGTGTTGATAGTTGGGAAACCAGATCTTCAACGTCAGTTAATGAGAGGTCATCATATGGAGGTAGATATACATTGCAAATGCAAAACTCCATTGATGGCAGTTTAATCCTTACAGCTACAGACTGGATGTCAGGAGTGCAATTGTATAGGATCTACAAATATTTCATCCCTGAGGAGCATCATAGTGCCCCCATGAGGAACGCCCTCTTCTGTTTCAATATCACACCTAAGTGGTGTGTAACGTCTGATTTTAAAACTGGCGTGTGGTCGTAGCTTAGTCTCTTGTAAGCATTCCAACAAGGGGTCATGCTTATTGAGCAAAAGTTCAAGCTCTGGTCAATGTGATCTTAAACTTCATATATTCCATTGTAGGATAGCCATGGCGACAGTAATGGGATAAGATGTCAAATGTATATGCACATTACGTAGATTTGAACAGTGGTCGGATCAATTTGCCCTTTTTCTTTGGTGTTGGACTAACACTCGTTTCGGCAGGTTTATCCTGTCTTTTCTTTGCCGCTGTCCTGGCAGCATGGTCAGGATCTTCCTGCTCCATTTCCTCTACTGAGGAGGACTCTTTCCTTTGTGGAACGTTCAGTTCGAGAAGCTCTAACCGGTTGGAAACTAGGACCGACGAAATGGTTGCTGGTCTGAGTCCTCTCCAGATGATGACTCCAAAAATGATCTCGGAGGAGATGTTCGTAGGCTTCTTTTTTCCTTGGTCTTTATGGGGGCAGTTTTCGTTGCTTCCTTCTAGAAGTCGGTTCTGTCATACTTGGCTATCAGAGATAGTTACATTGTTCTCTCGCTGCGCCACGAAAGGCCTTCAAATATTGTGGGTTATCTGGAACAATGATTGGAGGTATAAGGCTGTCAGAGTGCAGTCAGTTGTCAAGTTGCTAGTGACTGTGTGTGCAGCTATTTGAAGTATACCACAGTGCATTCTTTTGTTTACGTATGAAGTAACGAGAGACCTTGAGGACTGCATTTGTGTTGTTACATCACCGAACTGCTGTAAGGGGTGTACAACACATATTTTTACTGAAATAAAGAGCATTTTAAATTTCTGCAAACAAGACTTAATTTTACAAACCCAGCAAAGTCCTAATATAAACATTACGCAGCTTATTCTGGTTTGATGTATTTACATAACACTAATTTACCTACTAGAAATGTCATTATCATAAACATAAATTGTACAGGTTTGTGAATGTACTATAACTGCAGTACACATTTTGCATGGTTATAGTTCTAAAAATGCATCAACCATATAAAAATAGTGTGGATGCAAATTTGTTTTCCCTCATTCTTAAATTGCTTTTATGATCTGGCTTGTAAATACGTCTGGGGTCTGTTATATAGCATTAACCTTTTGTAATTAAAGCTTCCTTCATGAAGAATTGTCTGATGTGCTCGAATTGCCAGTTTATCCTTGTTACAAGCATGGTGGTAATGTACATCAGCATTTACTTGAAAATTATTCACGCACACCTGCACGTCTCCACCCACCCACGCATGCATGCACACACGTGCACACATTGAGAGCAAAGGTAATATAAACAGATCTTAAAATATTGGTCTATAGAAAAAGAAAGGAAGTACTAATGGAAGCTACAACCATCTCAGCTACAGAAACTAAAATGACCTTCAAAAACTTCACTTGCCACCCATGGGCCTTTGATAAATTCAAAAAAGTCTTCAAAAAACAAAACAATCAACTAGCACCAGTCAACCATTACTCCTTAAAAAACCTAATTTGCTCAAACATCAAAGATGCCATTCCATCTAACAAAAAATTTGGTATATACCAAATTGAATGCTGTGACTGTAGTCAAATATATTGGAAAAACCAAAAGGAATTTAGAAACATGAGCAAAGGAACACTTTAGAAACATAAAATACAAACAATTAGAAAAATCAGCAGTTGCCACACCTTTTTTGGGGAAAAAGCCACAACATATGTAAATCCAGAACCAAAACTACTTAGACACACAACAGGAAAACAAGAACTGTCCACATGGAAACAAATTTTCATTTCAAAAAATAGAAACAAAGTATTCAATTTTGACATCCTCCAAAAAGATTTGTTCAGCATGTTCCTCGTACCGTCACCAGAGGAGACCTCCAACAAAATATTGCCAGCTATAGCACTGAGAACCAGTCAATGTCTGGTTGACAATGGAGGAAAGTAGCCTCCGAAACATGTTCCGGGAAATTTATAAGTGTTGTTTAGTGTCATTAATTGACTCACCCTTAAATTTAATTGGTGTAACTATTGCCAGTTTCACTTGATTGGGAAATTCTCCTGTACTATGTGAAAGATTTTTTTTTTTTTTTTTTTTTTTCTAATTTAAGTCCTCCAACGTTAAGTCATATCAGATGATGAATGGAATGGGTGAAATGATGCTCAAATGAGCCCAGGGTCCATGGAGCTTAGAGTTACCCGACATTCGTCTTTCAGGATAAGGGAAAACCCCGGAAAAAACCTTATCTAGGTAACTCACCCTGACCAAGATTCGAACTCGGGACCTCTTGAGCGTGAGGCAGACATGCTACCCCCACGCTACAGAGGCGGGCTGAAAGATTAATGACATGGCACAATGGCTGTAGGATAGGTTTGTAACTTCACTTCAACATTTGTTATTTCATTGAAACCTCCTGAGCATTTATTCTTTAGCTTTTTATAATACATTTTTATTTCATGTACTGTTGTGGGTGCTAAGAATATTATTTTCCCTACTGCATGTCCATTTGTTGAATATGTATTTAGATTATTCCTATTCTTATGCAATAGTAATTTTTCTGCTAGGCTTGTATAATAATAATTAAAGATATCTGCCACTGCTGTGGGGTCAGTTTCTATCTTACTTTCCACATTTATTTTTAGGTTTTCACTTGATGTGCTTGATTCGCCGAAATCCTGTCTCACTACCTTCCACAATGCATTTGACTTGTTCTCTGCCTTACTTATGTATTTGTCATTGTGCATCCTCTTAGCTACCCTAATTGTTTTTTTTTTTTTATAGATACATTCATAGTTTTCAAAATATGTTTTAAATTCATCAGAAGTATTTAACTTGTTTTTATATTTTCTTCGGGTACCTTAATTTTCTACCCAAAATACGAATACCCTTTGAGACCGAAGAATTCGTCCTTTTTTTAACTTTGACCTTTTGTATGGGCGCCGCAATACGAGGTGTGTTCAAGTTATAACACCTGCTTTTTTTTGTTCAGGACTGGGACCAGATAGGAACTATTTTTTTAATACACATGGTCTCTTCGTGAATGCGTGACAGAGATGGCAGCACTGTACAGTGCATAGAACTGTAGTAGCAGCAACAAGTAAGGACTGTCTTTGATACTTAAAATGGCAATGTTTTAATCGCAAGAACAGTATGTAATCTTTCGTTTTCTCAATTTTTGTGGTGAGACACCTACTGAAATTCATTGCCAGTTGAGTGAGGCATGTGGTGATGGTACCTTGGATGTGTCTTTTGTATTCCTGGGTGTGTCAGTTTAATAAAGGCAGAACATCGTGTAACAACAAACCAAGATAGTTGCAGACATCACCTTCAAAATTGGCATTTCCATGGGATCTGTGCACACAATCCTGCATGGAGATCTGAAAACTCTCAATCGGTGATTCTCCAAAGCAACATTCTCCACTGGCTGGATCATGTTGTCAGACCGGTTGGTGCAAGGTCGTAACTGTCTTGGTTTGTTGTCACACGATGTTCTACCTTTACTGAACTGTCGCACCCAGGAACGCACATTACATAAATCAATGGTACCATCACCACATGCCTCACTCAACTGGCAATGAATTTCAATAGGTGTCACACCACGAAAATGCAGAAAACGAATGATTACACACTGTTCTTGAAATGAAAATGTCACCATTTTAAGTATCAAAAACAGTCCTAACTCTCGTCGCTGCCACTAGTTTTCTATGCCCTGTACAGTGCTGCCATCTGTCACTCATTCACAAAGAGTCCACATGTATTTTTAAAAAAGAAAAACAGAAGTTCCTAACTGGTCCCAGTCCTGAAAAGCAAATAGGTGTTATAACTTGAATGCACCTCGTATTTAAGCAATGATTACAGGTGTTGGCAAATACTAACTGAATAGGCATTATTTACTGAGTTGCAATCTAATATGTTATCCCCTGATTCTTTCCGTAGTAAACAATTTAAATAATGGGTGTTTTCTCTGTTTAAGTCTCTTCCCATTTTATACCACGTACCTGCTTCCTGTGTTACAGACAACAGGCAGATTAATTCTATGATTTGTGCATAATGATCAGAAAATCCTGTATCGTAGTTATCCACCTCAAAGTCCCAATGCAAGTGTTTAATACTACCTGAACACACATTCTTTATTTGTGTGGGCTCTTCCATAACTGAGGATAGACCATATGAGCTTAGCATTGTACATACTGTGTTGCCCTCCTGGGCTTTTAATCTAAATTCAGGTCTCCTACAGTTAAAATGTGCTTTCCTTTTTATGCAGTTTATGTAGAACATCCAGTTATTCCAGTAATACATTTATATCGCTGTTGGGATTCCTGTAAATGCATATTATCACAGTTTTCACATTTCCAATCTCTACCATACTACTTTCAAATTGTTCTACAGCTATTCCCTCTCCCTGTGTTATATCCTTAACCTCTAATTTGGATTTAACAAAAATTCACGATCACCCTCTCCTTTTGTTTGCTCTACAATATCTAGATGCTAGTGAAAAGTTTGGTATATTTATACAGCTTATATCTATTTCTCTTAGCCAGTGTTATGTAAGGCATAGTACATCCACATCCTTAAGCTCACTTTTAGTAGTTTACTTTTAAAGTATAAACTTGAAAGAAGCGTAGGGACAGTGAAGCACAAATTAATACAAAAGTGAATCGAGAATATATTGACACATTGCTTCACTCACACTGTTTATTCACAGGACATGTTTCAAGAGCTCTTGCTCTTGCTCTTGAAGAGCAAGAGCTCTTGAAACATGTCCTGTGAATAAACAGTGTGAGTGAAGCAATGTGTCAATATATTCTCGATTCACTTTTGTATTGGTTTACTTTTGTTTATGAGAGTGGTTACTGCCTCTTTTCGGAATTCCTGGTGTATTCCTAGTATTCTCACTTGTGCTTAACTTATGTTGAAGTGCATTCACCACTTTCTTAATTAGTTTTCCTGACAAACTGAACCTATTACAAAATACAAATTTATGAGACCCACTTCTGTTCAGGTGGATTCCCTCCCTCCCAAAGTCTTGAGCATTTAGCCATAAGTTCCTGTCGACCATGAGGCACTTAATCATGAGATATGCTCTTAGAGTTATCTTGTAGCTTCAGAGCTCCCGTTATTGTTTGGTCTGCTGATGTTTCCACCAGTGATCGTATGTCATCTAATGCCAGTATTTTAAAATCCATGGCTATGTAGGAGTTCTTACTAATGTAAATATTTTCCCACGCTGTTGGAGAGGACGTGGAAATTGGTAGTTATTTCAGGAGCATAAATAACACACACAATAAATCTTAACCTTCAATCACTTTAATCTCTCTCCCTGGTTATAATAATATAACATCAGATGGCTTTGCAGTGCAATTCAGTTTTCCAAGTTCTCACTAGATGTCGGTTTCCCTACATCCTCCCCACCCTGGTCAGTCCCGATTTCCAAAGGAATGACCAGCTGAATGAGTCGGGCGATCTCTGACCATTTGTTGTCCTTAAAATAGCTGTTCTCATTATGCCATCTCAGCCCAGGCAAAGGTTCCTCACCCGTGCTAATTTCCACATGTGACATGGAACATGATCATCTTGCAACAGCCACACATCGCCAATTTTGATTTCAGCTCTTCCAGTGCGTGGGCATCATACCATGTGGAATACTCTCAGCTCCAGGAGGTAGTCCTTAGTCCATCTCCTCCAGAAGTCGTCTGCAATTTTCTGCTTCTGGCGGTACAGTTTAGTGAGACTAGTAGCTGGTGGTGCCTCACTGGGGATTGTCAACTTCCCACCCGTGAGGAAATGAGCTGGAGTTAGATCATCATCTCCATCCCCCATGGTTAGTGGCCTAGAGTTGAGGGTGACTTTGATGCTCACAAGAAGGGTGTTCGTCTGCTCTTTGTCTTCAGCTTTCCCAGAGTTTTCCGTAGACAGCGTTTCTCCGATCCTACCATTCGTTCCCACCATATGCGTTGATATCCTTTATTATCCCACAGTCTTGGGCCCAGTGGCAGCGGGATTTGCAGAACACACAGTAGGGTTCCATAGATGCTCTGCGCCTCAGTGTTTTCTTCTGCCTCGACTGTGGTGGAGCGTCGCTGTAGTGGGGAACCTGTCCAAATTTGATGACGTCCTACCTCGAATTTTCTTTGCAGTCAAAGTGCCTTCCACTTTTTCGCTGAGGAATTTCATCAACACTGTAATGTTGTGCTCTTCTATTCCATTTCTTTTTGAGTGGATGAGCCAGCAGTGACAGATTTTGTTGGGAAAAGCATGCAGTACTTTGGAGGTCAAGACACGGCCATAGCTGTCTACATCCTCACCGAGAGCCGTCAGTGCTTGGATTCGTAGGTGGCACTCCAAATATATTGCATTCAGGCATTCCGGATTGTCCTCCGTTATCAGTCTCAGGTCATCTAAGTAGTCCAAGTGAGACTGTATAATGCGATTTGTGTCTTCATATTTTGTCTGAAGGATCTTTTTTGTCTGCTCGTAGGTGTCGCCCTTCACTGCGATTCTGTCGACCAGTAGCTTAGGCTCTCCTTCCAAGTATCCTCTCAAGAAGACATGTTTGTTCACCTGTGACAGCGTGGGATCCATATCTACAGATGTTTCAAACTGTTCCCAAAATCTGGACCAAGTCTCGATATTTCCTGAAAATGGCTCTAGTTTGACTGGAGACTATTTGACTGAACGAGAAATCATAGTAGTAAGAGTGACATTCTGCTCTGTGGAAGTTGCACTGGCTGTGGCTTCTGGAGTCTGTTGTCTATTTCTCGAGATGCTTTCCGGATCGACCTTCTTGCCCTATCTATATATTCCTTGTAACTTGTTACATCCTACAATTTCCCTCTTGGAAGTGTTGAAAACAGTGTTGTTGTAATAAATTAAATTTAAAAGGAGTTGATTAATGACACTAAACATTAGTGTCATTAATCGACTCCCTTTAAATTTAAATTGTTACATCCTCTTCAAATTCTGCGTCAGGTAGAACAACATGTATGGCATCATCGAGACTTAGTAGGCGTTTCAGTGTATCCTCTAGACGCTCTTTGTAGTGCTCATAGTTATCAGTGGATGTATGGGTCGTAAAATCATCTATTTCTGTACAAAAGCGAGTGACATTGCTCCTTTCTCTTCCTCTCCTTCGTTTAAGATTGAGCAGTTCAGCCATTTCGTAGTACACAGGAAGCCAAAAATGCTGCCTTCAACGATCGTAGCCTTGATTCCTTTCCGCAGTATAAGAAGAATAATGCAGCACTCCTACAATTCACAAATGGCACTGAAGTTATATATATATTCTCACCAGCAATTTCAGCCCAGGTTTCGGCACCAAATGTTGGAGAGGACATGGAAATTGGTAGTTATTTCAGGAGTGTAAATAACACACACAATAAATCTTAACCTTAACTCACTATAATCTCTCTCCCTGGTTAATATAACATCAGATGGCTTTGCAGTGCACTTCAGTTTCCCAAGTTCTCACTAGATGTCGGTTTCCCCACACACGCTATTAGTTCTCAATTATTTATCAGTTTCAAAAGTTTTATTTCATTGATGTTATGATTGTAGAAAAAAAGAGATAGCTATAGCTGACCTATTTATTTGTGTTTGAATTTGATATTTCTCAGGTAGTCCAATCTTGTTTCCAAATCGTGTTTTACTTTTCTAATGAATATCTTTGGCAGTCTTCACAACTGATGTGATATATTCCTGATAATTTATTGCTGGGAGAACTACTTTTTTAATGGATGACTAAGCAGGTTACTCACACTGTATTTGTTTTGCAAAGCCAATTTAATATTGCAATGTTTAAAAAATATTGTTGAGTTTATTGAGCATTTTTGGCTGATTTGTGAATCTGCAGTATTTTTCTTTTCAATCTTCCATTTTAAATTTGCTAACTTCTCTAATTTGTATTCCATCCTTTGTATTTATTGTCATTTTACTTACAAGGTTTGATTTAAATCCATATAAACTTTTAGCATATTTAATGTGCTTCAGTTTCTCTATTATATTCTTCATTTGATAATGGGATGATAACCAATCAGTGAAATAATACAATGGAAATCTGTTTATGTGTTGTGGGTTAAAATTATTGATATTGTCGCAGCAACGGGCATAAATACATAGATAACAGATGGCGGATAATGTTTCATGGTAATAATGAGCCAGAAAAAGCAGATAAACATAGCGCTTGAGATAAGTGACTTGCCGGCCTGGATAGAATTTCACGTTTGGAAGGTTCTAGTGATATCTTGATTGACAGAGAAAAAGTTGTTTCTTATTTGCTTGAGAAGTCTCTCGAATTATGAATGAGATATATAAGAGATTGTGACACGCCAGCAGGCAGTTGTGAAACAAGAGTGAGTCGTGAGTTGTAAAACAGCGAGAGGTAAGCAGAGAACAGCTGAGTGTGTTGTTACGAGAGCTGTTTGTTATTGTCATCGACCTTAGAAGATTGTGTGGTGTTGTAGATTGTGATATGTGATGTAATTCTGCTGCTACAAAGTGTATTGCTACGAAAATAAAGAACATATAGAATTTCGGCAAATTGGACTTTTAATTCTACGAACCCACAAAGTTACAATATGTCCCATGTTGTCAGTAAGTGACGAAGTGTCAAGAAAACGAACTACGAATAGTTTTTCAATTAAAATTGTTTTTAAATGTAATTGCCTATGTGCATTGGTCTTCTGTATATAACATTACTCTAATTTCTCATGGTTTCTAAATCCAGGAAGGTTAACCATTTACCTTGTTCTATTTCCATAATAAATTTTAGTCATACAGCTTGTAAATTCAGAATAAAAGCATCCTGAACTAATTTTTTAGGAAACAAAAAAGATTAATCCACATAACTATACTTGGCACTAATCAAGAAGGAGACTGACATGTTGCAGAGCTACATGATTTGAGCTCAGACGTTTCCAAAGCAATGGTAGATGTAAAAATACTGTTACCGATATTGCAACACATAATTAGAACGTGCCTAAGAGCATCCCAGCAGTAACATAAACTACATATCTTAACTTCTGCTATCGCTACAGTATAAACAATGCCTTCCATTAACCCTTTCACCGATATGGACGTCATATGACGTCCAAGTTAAAATGCCCCAAACCGATATGGACGTGTATAGACGTCCTGCGCATACATGCATTTAATGCTCATTTATCGCCAATTATTTTAATCTTGCTATTTTACAATAAATTTAAATTAATTCTATAATGAATGTAAATGTGCCCTTAAAGGTTTCTTTTTGAATTGTAACCTCCAAAACTAAATAAACACCCAAGGGCACATCTGCAGATTCACACCAAATAATATTGGTTTCTTTGCAAACTTCTTTTTCGCAATACACTACACATTTTCGAAATGGTTGCGACTTTTTTGGTTGTGGGTGGTATCCTTTTAGGAAAGTGTTTTCTCTCAAGTATGAGGGGTGATGTCGTGGTGAATTTCCTACCCCAGTATAAAGAGGCCTCTGAGTATTATAATACTCAATTAGGTTACGAGCTCTTTATACGCGCAAGTACAGGTAGATGAATGTCTTGCATGAATTTACAGTTCTGAAAATTACTAAACAACTGTGCATAGTTACATCAAGTGGTATAAAAATACTTTTTTTTTACCATTTAACTGTTTTCCGTAAAGAGGGATAGCTAGTAATAGCTGATCCGCATCACCCATATTTGACCCGCCATTTCCCCAAACAATGGAGTAGCTAACATGCCATCTGTAGACCAGCACACGTCACTGCTACGTAAGTACTAAAGATTTCCTTCATAATCGTACAACAAATCTTCCAGATTTTCTACAGTAATATCAGAAGCCTGTACACATCATACCCAAGCTAATTTATTTGCTACATTACGGGGATAAGCCATGGTTAACATTGAAATTTAACAATTTCAAATGTGCCGTTCATTTAGCTCTTGATAGCTGTAAGAAATCACTCTGAACACAAAGAGATTATAAATAACTAAAATACAGAGCGTAAACAGCTGCATAAGGCTACTAGAAACCTTGGTTGAGAAACACTGTAATAACAGATGCTGACATAGTTTTCTTTCCAGTGTGTGAATGTGTAACGCAATATATTCTCGTATGATTATCGCTTGGAATAGCATAAATAAACTTAAACCGGAGAAGTTGCTTGCGTAGCTATACATACATACATTGGCTCGTATACACACAAAACAAAATGATTCAAATATTAGGTGCGTTCGGCACAAAGAATGGCTTTTGCTACAGTGAAACAAAGTAGTGAAATTTCAACAATTTATTAATGTAGTTTCTACTTTATTGTTACTGTAGATTTATACTGCCTTTAATGAGTTTGAAACCAGTTTTTGTTTTGTTTAAATAACTTAATAAATACGGAAGATACGGAATTGTATTTGTGATGCATTTTTACAGCATTTAACAATTTAAATGTCCTGTTCTGTTTATTGGGTATCCGTTTCCGGCCCCTGAAGGGTTTAAATGGCCATCGCCGAAGCGGTTAACTCTGCATAAAATGGTTACATCAGTTGGAGATTGTGAGCTGACCACTATTTTTTGCATCATTCTATTTATATGGTTATTTGTCTATGTAAAAAAAGGGGGGGAGGCAAAGTTGGTGCAGCCAAACAAAACAACTCAGCATATTCGAGATCCAAAATAAAATTGTATTCAGTAAAGGTATCCAAAATAAAGGATTATGCAGCTAATAGCACTGCTCCACAACATGTTACATTTCCCTCTCATCATTGCCAATTTAACTGATTGACTTAACAAGCCAAATTAGAGGGTTATGTTGGGCAAAATAAAAATATTTTACTGTGTTGTTAGTAATAAAGCTGACAGAAGATATACTAACAGCAGTAAAAGTTATAATTGGGAAAAAGCTATCATTCACAAAGGGCATAGTTAACTGTAGCATAGGAAAATGACAGTTTGGTAAGTTTTGGAATAAATGATAGAACAGCTTGTCATCTCCATTGGGAATTTCAGAAACAATGCACGCAATGCAAGCAATTTGTATATAAGCAGCATTTTCCTATTACAATAAGCATCAATATTTCACAGGTATGTCACTTTTGTTAACGCAAATCTTTAGTGTTAATATGCAACACATGTTCTCTCATTTGCATACAGACTCACTATTTTACTATTGTCTTCATATATGAATATAAATAATATCTGATCTTTCTTGAAGTAGCAAATTGGAATTAATACTGTGAAGTAATGCAACAATTAAAATTAAACATGAGTCGATTGAGACACTCTGTACTTCACATACCTCAATTTTCTTTCAACATGTTCCATCTTGAGGGCATTATCAAGAAGTTGTCAACTGACTGGAACTTTGGTGCTAATGCTGATGATGGTTTTCTGGTGAGGAGACATCCAGAGCCAACCCGAACATTTCAAAAGATTTTCAGTGAATTTAATATCACCCTGGCTCCAGTAAACAAATTCAGTATCACAAACCTCATCATAAACCCTATAAAAGACAAAATTCCTCAGAAAAAGTAGTCCAGCATTTATAGAATTAATTGCTTGGACTGCAGTAAGATATACATTGGAAAGATCAAAAGTAACATTGGAACCAAATTAAAAGAATACTTTAGGAACAACAAGCAGAAAGAAACAGATAAATCCACAGCAGCAGCACATTTCTGGGATCATCACAACATAGAGCAGAAATCCCAACTACTGAAAGCAACACAATCATAAATTAAAAATCTGGGAGAATATTTACATGAAGAAATTTGAAACACATTTAATGAATTTTGACATTCCCTCAGAAGAAAATGATTTACTCAGACTCATTGAATCAGTGCAAAATGTCTCATCTCCGGAGAAACATCATCAGAATGAGCTCCAAAGTTCCAACCAGTCAACAACTTCTTGACAGTGCCTTCAAGTGGAAGCAAAATACACTGAAAGAAAACTGAGTTATGTGAAACAGTGTCTCAGTCGACTCGGGTACAATTTGTAATGTCTGATCTAATTCTCTAGGCGCAGACAAATCATCTTTACACACATACTCGTAATGTAATTTCCATGTGGTTGCAATCAGTAGCAACATCCTTCTCCCTCCCTCTCTTGCCAATCCCTTTCCTGATTGTCACTGATTACAAATTTAAGTGGGAATGCCTTAACATGTATTTCCAAATTAAATAAATAAATAAATAAATAAATAAATAAATAAATAAATAAATAAATAAATAAATAAATAGCCCATAATATCCCTTAAGAGTAAGGACCTCCCATCCACTGGTGGAGTCAGCTCGGCCGTTTCTTACACAGTAAGCAAATCCCTAAAAGATCCAAGTTTTTTGTACTGGTTGTCGTTTATTTCCTACTTATCTATCCCTAAAACTAATGTTATCACTTTCTCTCTACATCGCAATATTTGTTTCCTAACTTTATTCACTCCTTTCCACCCTAGCTTTCTGTAATCTAATGTTTCTGTTAATATTTAAATTGATATTTACTTATACTTAATATTAGCTGTATTGCTGTATCTATCACTATAGTAGAAATTACTTCATTTTCACTTTCACTGTCACTGTCACTTTCACTTTAGGGCTGCTACCACTTGCTTCCATTGAGGTCTGTCTTTTGCCGTTCTAATCCACTTTGCATCTAGCCCATCCTTGAACTCTTGGGGCCATTGTAGCCTCAAACATCCTCTGCTTCTCCTCATCTGTCGCACGTCCCATGCTGTTATGGCATATGCCCATCTGTATTAACCCATTCTCACCACCTGTCCTGCCCATTGCCATTTAATCCTCTCTGCTCTGGTGGCTACATCTTCTAGGCTGCTTTTTCTTTGCAGCACTCCATTCTTCACTTTATCTTTTAGGCTGACATTCAGGATCTTCCTTTCCATCTTCCATTGGAATGTTTGTAGCATCAAAGCCTGTTTCTTCGTTAGTACCCATGTTTGGCAACCATAAAATAAAACTGGAATGATGCACGTTTGAAGGGTTTCTATTCTAATAGCTGGTCTTAAATGTTTGTTTTGAAGAATGAATTTCAGGCTCCAGAATTTACCCCATACTAATTTTACTCCTCCTTATTTCTGCATCCCTTGCTGCTGAGAGACTCACCATTTGGCCTAGATAAATGTAGTTGTTACAGTATTCTATTTGCATTCTTACATCTACTTGAATAGTGCTTTCTGTGGAGTTAGCCATGATTTTTGTTTTTGTGAGGTTCATTCCTAATCCCACTTTTTTGCTCTTGTCGTTGACACTCTTCAACATCACTTGTAGTTTTGCTGCTGAGTTTGCAAATAATATGTCATCTGCAAATCTTAGGTTGGTTAACTTCTTCCCATTTATATTCAGCACCCTGCTTTTCTTCCATTTTATCCATCTAAATGCTAACTCTAGTATGCAGTTAAAGAGTTTTGGGGACATTGGGTCTTCTTGTCTGACACCTTTTGTTATTTCAAAGATTTCCCCTTCAACATCTCTACTGATTTTAGAATAGCAGTTTGTGTAAATCTTTCCTAGCAGTTTTACATATTTAGAATGTATTCCTATTGCATACAATGAATTTATCAAGCTGTGACGAAGACAATATGTGTATAAGGGCGCACAACTGCAGCGGTTATCAGCACCCCTTAAAAAAATCATCCATGGCAAAAGCCAGATATAAACAGTTCTAAAACTTAATAAAAGTGTAAATAAACTAAAAAAAAATACATGTACACAACAACAAAAAATAAAAGGAAATGTAAGACCAAATAGCATACAAACAAAAAAAATTATGTCTCTTCAAGCTGTTGTGGTCTACCAAGTCAACTTTGGTGAAGTCAACAAATGCCATATATACTTTTAGATTGAATTCAGCTGCTTTCTCTATTACCTGATTTATGGTCTGTAGGTGATCTATTGTACTGTACTGAGCAGGGAATCCTGCCTGCTCTGGTGATTGGTGCTCCTCTATCATTTTCGAGAGCCTGTTTGTGAGTACTTTAGTGAACAGCTTGTAAAGGTTTGACAGTAAGCTTATTGGTCTATAATTGTTCAGGTCTTCTTTACTTCCTTTCTTGTGTAATAAGATTACTGTGCTTCCTTCTCATTGGTGTGGTATCTCCTCAGTCACCCATATTTTTATAAGAGTGAAGTGATTGGTGTAGTTACGTTTTATAACCCCTGGGATTGGTGTAATTACTCCTTCTTTACCCCTTTTCAATAACTTATTAATCATGCCATCATCTCCTGGAGTTTTGCTGTTTTTTAGGTGTTCTATGGCATATTCTACTCTGATTAAAATTTGAGGGACGTTTTCTTCTTCCTCCACTATTCCTTTTCTTGATTTTGTTGTCTGTCCTTTTCTATCTTTTGCGCTTAAAATCCAGTGGGTACCATTTGCCAGTTCCCTTTTTTGCCTTCTTGACTGACTTTGAATTTTCTAATACATCTTGAATGCGTCTGATGTACTGGCGGATGTCTCCTCATATTTCTCTTTTTGTTTCCTTGTTTATTTTGGCATATTCTGCTGAGAAACTTCTTAATTCTGTTGCAGTTGCTTTATTTCTTCTCTTTTGTCTATTAGTTTGATAGTGTTTGCACTCAGCTTATCACGGTTTCATTTTACATTTGCCAAAGGTTCTTTGGCTGATTCCAGTATGACTGACTGTAAGTTACTGTAAACATCTTGTATGTTTAAGTTTGATTTATGAGTCACTATGTTTACACTCAAACTTCACTTACTTGTTGTTGTATAATTGAAACGTTTTCAAGATCATTCGATCTCATCCTCAGCTGTTTGGTGACTAAAATGAACCTTCCTCTTCTTCCACTACTACGGAGCTCCGATCACTCTGCCATCTGGTGTTAGGGGCACTAAGTTTAAATACTTCATTTAATGCCGGGATTTCAGAATTTATAACTTTATCACGGTTTTTGTTTATGAATATTTTTTCCCAAATATCCAATTCTATGGGTGTACTTAAAGATTTTAACAGTTTAATGTTGTGGCCAATGTTGTGGTTTTCTGTCCAAAAATGGTGTGAAACTGCAGATTTTTCTGTTTGTTTCAACTTAATGTTCCTCTGGTGTTCTTTTTGCCTGGTTAACAAGTTTCTCTTAGTTTTTCCTATGTAGCTTTTTTCACAGGTTTCACAATTAATCTGATAAATTCCTGATTTCAAATTGTTGGGGATTGTATTTTTCAGTGGTTTATTTAGCAGATTCCTCAGACTGAATTTGTTTTGGGGTGCTAGTTTTAAGTTTAGCCTTTTGAAGATTCGTTCAAATTTTCTAAAAGCCCATGGATGGTAGGTGAATTTTCTATATTGCCAATTTGTGTTTTTAAGTGGTGTGAGAGTGGTATTTATTGATCTTATCTTCAGTTTTTCTTTCCTCTTAATCATGTTCCTTATGATGGCTGGGTTGAATCCATTTAATACCGCTATGTCTTTTATGTGTTGTTGTTCTTTCAAAAATTCATCCTTACTCAGTGGGATGTTGTATAGCCGGTGAATTAAGACTTCTAAAGGCAGCTAGTTGATGTGAAACTGGGTTGTATTCATTTTTATTTATGTAATTATCTATGTGTAATTATCTTCCTATTTAAATAGGAAGCCTGTGGTATACCTAAAAGCCGACAAAGGTAATTCTCTAGTAATTATGGAGACAGAAGACTATATTCAGAGAGTAAACCTTATGTTAGACAGTCCAGAATATGAAATAATTCCAAAAAATCCATTATCCAAAAGTATCACTTCTGTTAATAAAGCTTTATCAATTACAAAAACATTAAGTACATCTGAAAAATACAACTTAAAATCTTCCAACCCCACACTACCAAGGTTGTACTGTCTGCCAAAAATCCACAAACAAGACAACAGCATGAGACCCATCATCAATGGCATCAATTCACCTACATACCACATTGCAAAGTGGTTAGTAAGAAAATTAAAATCATATGACAAATTTCAAAGTTTGGGAATAAAAAACTCCTTAGAATTGATAAATCACCTACAGAAGTACAACATCCCGGAAAATCACATACTAGTTTCTTTTGACGTTAAGGCACTTTTTACAAGCATTCCAGTAGAAAAAACACCTACATTCCTCAAAAAATGGCTAACCCAGACTACAACGGAAGATTTATAAATTTTGGTAGAGATATGTTGATGTTTTTGCTATCATTCCAGAAAAACTTAGAGAAGATTCTCTAAAATTACTAAACCTGCAAGATAGTCACATCCAATTTACTATGGAAGTAGAAAGAAACAACACCCTACCCTTTTTGGACCTCAAGATAACTAGAAATCGTCATGGTGTAGATTTTGGAATATACAGGAAGCCCACACACATAGATAATTACATAAAGAAAAATGAATACAACCCAGTTTCACATCAACTAGCTGCCTTTAGAAGTCTAATTCACCGGCTATACAACATCCCACTGAGTAAGGATGAATTTTTTAAAGAACAACAACACATAAAAGACATAGCGGTATTAAATGGATTCAACCCAGCCATCATAAGGAACATGATGAAGAGAAAAGAAAAACTTAAGATAATATCAATAAATACCACTCTCACACCACTTAAAAACACAAATTGGCAATATAGAAAATTCACCTACCATCCATGGGCTTTTAGAAAATTTGAACAAATCTTCAAAAGACTAAACATAAAACTAGCACCCTAAAACAAATTCAGTCTGAGGAACCTGCTAAATAAACCACTGAAAAATACAATCCCCAACAATTTGAAATCAGGAATTTATCAGATTAATTGTGAAACCTGTGAAAAAAGCTACATAGGAAAAACTAAGAGAAACTTGTTAACCAGGCAAAAAGAACACCAGAGGAACATTAAGTTGAAACAAACAGAAAAATCTGCAGTTTCACACCATTTTTGGACAGAAAACCACAACATTGGCCACAACATTAAACTGTTAAAATCTTTAAGTACACCCATAGAATTGGATATTTGGGAAAAAATATTCATAAACAAAAACCGTGATAAAGTTATAAATTCTGAAATCCCGGCATTAAATGAAGTATTTAAACTTAGTGCCCCTAACACCAGATGGCAGAGTGATCGGAGCTCCATAGTAGTGGAAGAAGAGGAAGGTTCATTTAGTCACCAAACAGCTGAGGATGAGATCGAATGATCTTGAGAACGTTTCAATTATACAACAACAAGTAAGTGAAGTTTGAGTGTAAACATAGTGACTCATAAATCAAACTTAAATATGAAGAATACTTCACTGTTAATAATGCTTCTGCTTTTAATATTTATCTTGTATGTTACCTATGTGGTTCATTCTCATTTGTAGTAGCTTATTCTGCAGTGCTAGTATGTAGGTTTCTTTATTTATTTTATCTGCTTTGGGTTTATAGCATTTTGCCACGTACTTTTCTTCTTTGGTGTTTGGAGTGTTGCCAGCACTATTCTATGATCTGTATAGATCTTGAGCCCATTCAGTACGGTTATGTCTTCAATGTTTTCTCGACTGTTGCTTAGAATGAAGTTATTTTGTTCTTAGTTGCACCATCAGGCGAACACCACGTCCATTTTGCAGAAGGTGGTTTCCTATAGAACGTGTTTAGAATGTAAAGATTGTTTTCTTCCACAAACTGAATTGACCTTTCTCCACTTTTATTCCTCACGCCTATTCCATACGGTCCTAGGAGTGTTCCCTCATCTCCTTTACTCACTCCTACTTTGCCGTTAAAAATCACCCATTATAAAGAGTGTTTGTCCCTTGAGATTAGTTAATGCTTCATCTAGGTCTTCATAGAATTCCTCTAGCTCTTCTTCTGTGCGTGATTCCGTAGGGGCATAGACTTGTATTATGGTGGTTTTGTTTATTTTCATCATAAGTATTGCAATTCTTTCATTTATACCTATGAATTCCTCTATATCATTCTTTGAACTTTTATTTACAGAAATCTTAACCCTTTGTTTCCCCTATGTAACGTAGTTTGTTGCCATTAGTTTTCTCTATTATGTTTTCTCCCATCCTTCTTACTTCACATAAACCTAGTACATTAAATTTTACTTTTTCCAGAGCATTTTCCAGTTCTATTTCTCTTTCTAATGTTCTCAGTGCTCTCACATTAAAGGTCCCTATATGGAATTCTTTCTTTATAGTGTTCATCTCTGTTAAGTGGGTGTTGTTTTTTCGTTCCATTGGTCGTTTTTTGGTACATTTTTGTAATGTTCCTACTGTTCATTTATTTGGATTTTCTGGTAACCTACTCTTACCCTGTTTCCCTTGGCTTCTTCTCTAGCCCACTTGCGTTTGTATTCTTGAATTTACCATTCTTCCTTTGTCATATGTCTTTTAATGTAGCATTCACTGTCATTCAGTTTCTTTTTGTTTCTTAGGACTGTTAATTTGTCTTCAAAGTTCCTCATTTGTACCAAGGCCATACAACGTCCTTTCCAATTCTTCTTGCCTGTTCATAATTCACATTAATTTCCATTGTTTCAAAAATTTTGTTTACTTCTTGTTGCACTGTTGTGTTCATGTCTTCTCCTGTTTTGGCATTTTTTATTACTATATATTTCCAAATTCTCATATAAATCTGCCAAGAATTTCTTTTTCAGGTTCTAAATATATATGGGTATAGACAGAGTCAATCTGAAAAATTCAATGCCATGGCCGGGACTTGAACCACGGATCTCCCAGTTTTCGTCTGGTTGCTCTTAATCTTTGTGCTACAATGGCCAACATGTTTTCCCGGTAAACCACCAGGGGTCCTCATATTCGAGATACACACTGTTAGTGGCAACTTATAAAGTGCGTTCAAGTTATAACACCTAATTTTTTATTCAGGACTGGGACCAGATAGGAACTTCTGGTTTCTTTTAAAATACACACGGACTCTTTGTGAATCTGTGAAAGAAATGGCAGCATTGTACAGTGCATAGAACTCTAGTGGCAGTGACTAGAGTTAGGACTGTTTTTTATACTTAAAATGGCAACATTTTCATTGCAAGAACAGCGTGTAATCATTCGTTTTCTCCATTTTTGTGGTGTGACATATTGAAATTCATCGCCAGTTGAGTGAGGCATGTGGTGATGGTATCATGGATGTGTCTAATGTGTATTCCTGCATGCAACAATTCAATGAGGGAAGAACATTGTGTGACAACAAACCAAGACAGTCAAGGCCTCACACCAGCTGGTCTAACGACATGATCCAACAAGTGGAGAACGTTGTTTTGGAGGACCGCCAATTGAGTGTTGCAGACATCGCCTCCAAAATTGGCATTTCCATGGGATCTGTGCACACAATCCTGCATGAAGATCTGAAAAAGCAAAAAGTGTCTTCCCAGTGGGTGCCACAAATGCTCATGGATGATCACAAGGCTGTGCATGTGGCAAATTGTCAGGCGATGTTGACACTTGATGATGGCATGAACAGAGCTTTCTTTCAATCAATTGTGACAATGGATGAGAACATGGATGCCCTTTTTCAAACCTGAAACGAAGCCCCGTTCAGCTCAATAAAAGCACACAGACCCACCGCCACCAAAAAAATTTCGGGTGAGTGCAGTGCTGATAAAATGATGGTGGCCATCTTCTGGGACAGCAGTGGTGTAATCCTTACCCATTGCATTCCAAAGGGCACTATGGTGACAGCTGCATCCTACCAAAATGTTTTGTAGAATAAACTCCTCCCAGCATTGCATGAGCAATGAGTGGAAAAGGTTGGACATGTGCTCTTTCATCAAGACAACGCACCCGCGTATTGGGCAAGTTTCTACTTGACAACTTTGAAGTGATTGCTCATGCTCCCTACTCACCTGACTGGCTCCTAGCGACTTTTGGCTGTTTCCCACAATGAAAGGCACTCTCCATGGTCGCAGATTCACTAATCATGCTGCTACTGCCTCAGTGATTTTCTGGTGGTCAAAACACACTCCTAAAGAAGTGTTCGCAGCGGCCTTGGAATCATGGCATCAAAGTTGTGAAAAATGTGTATGGCTAGAGGGAGATTACGTTGAGAAGTGACACTAGTTTTACATTTTTCTTGTGATTACTTTGTGAGAAAAAAAATAGGTGTTATAGCTTGAACGCACCTCGTACTATTGTAAGTACTTGATCCCAGGCTTCATCATTAAACCATTATTAAGCTAATTGATCAATGCCATGGCATTGAATTTTTCAGACTGACTCTAGCTATTGAAAATCTTAGCCTATGCAGCGCTAGAATGGAGAAATAATTTATTTCCATCAATTAACTTACTAATATATGGGAACATTTTAGCACATATTTCCAACATGCTCACCTACAAATCGGCCAATAACTTCTTTTTTAATTTTAATTTTACATAGTATACATGTATTACAAATCAATTTTATTAAGAGTTTTCTTATACTTGGAGTCAGAACAGGCCAACAGCCTAAACTGCGATGAAGAATATTACATTCCTAAGCCATATAGCAACATGCAGTGCTTACCTGCTTCAGCAATAGCCATTTAAACCCTGCACAGGGCAGGAACAGATACCCAATAAGTAGCGCAAAACATTTAAATCGTTAAATGCTGTAAAAATGCTTCATAAATACACATGCATATAACCTATATTTGTTAAGTTATTTTAACAAAACAAAAACTGGTTAAAAGCACATTTAACAGTATACATCTATGGTATCATTAAAGTGGAGACATTCACAAACTGTTGAAATTTCACCATTTTGTTTTGCTGTAGCAAAAGCCTTTCTTTGCATCGAACACACCTAATATGTGAGTCATTTAGTTTTGTATGCATACGAATGATATGCCTATATTAGCTGTGTAAGCGAAGTGTTGGGTTCAAGGTTTTAGGGTTCAGTTTATGCTACCATGCGATAATAATTGTATATGTTGTGTCACACACACACTGGAAAGAAAGAAACCCCTCCGTCAGCTTCTGTATGTGCCTCTTACCTACAATATTTCACAACCGAGGTTTATGTTAGACTTACGCACCTCCTTTCTTCGCTCAGTCTTATAATAATTTTAGCTAAAACACATTTGAAATAATTGAAGTAATGAGTTGGTATTCAAACACAACATCACTTAAAATATCCTTACTTGAACAATTGTTTCGGAGACCGGTTTGTCCCCATCATCAGCAACTATCCAACTCTAGTTGGATAGTTGCTGATGATGGGGACAAACCGGTCTCCGAAACAATTGTTCAAGTAAGGATATTTTAAGTGATGTGTTTGAATACCAACTCATTACTTCAATTGTTATATACATCACTGTTTCTAACCTTTTGCTTCAAATAACATTTGAAATAGTTTAAACCTCAGTGCTAATCATGGCTTTAACTCCTTATAACATATGAATTACAAATTCACACTTCTTCTATGAAGATGACCAGAAATAATAACAATTCCAGCAGGCTGTTCGCTACTCAGGCAGGAGACTGGAATTTATACCATCACAAAATCGTTAATAATGGCAAATTATGGACAACCCAGCTAAACAATGCGACAAATAGACTACAGTTGGAAGAGGTCATTGCCAACATATGGCAAGAACTGAACAATATAACCAGTACGTGCTTCCCACCTTTCTTACCTACATCCAAATTCAAGCCCTGGTGGTCCCCACAATTAAATGCACTCAGGAAGAAAGTAAATGCAGCCAAACGAAGAGTAAACAGATGCAAGAATCCAGTACTCAAAGGGATTTACGATACCAGCCTTAAAGCCGTAAGAAACCACTACAAAATGGAACTGAGGAAAGCAAAGCAAGACTCTTGGAAAACGTTCTGCACAGAAAGTATAAAAGAGTCGCCTTGGAAACTGTATAAAATCTGCAAATCAGGACTCACCAAACGAATGCCTCTATCTACACTAACCAAAATCGATGGAACTTCCACCACGTCGGAGGCCGACACAGCAAAAGCCCTTCTCGATAGATTCCTCCCTGATGACAACCAGGCTCTCGAAAACGAGGAACAACGTGCCATCAGAACAACAAGCTTAGACAGGCTTCCTGATACTCCTCTCGAACCAGACTTCGAGGATCATGAAGTAGAAGATATTGTGATGAAACTCAATGAGAAGAAATGCCCTGGCCCTGATGGTTTTGACGGCGCCATCGTTAAAAATATCCACAAGGTACTGCCCAACTTCTGGAAGACAATGTTTAATAAGTGTCTAAGTCTGGGTTGCTTTCCCACAGTATGGAAAGATGCAAGAGTTATTGCAATTCCCAAAACAGACAAGAGTAAGCTGAAATCAGTAACAGGATATCGAGGAATCAGCCTGCTATCAATCCCAGGAAAATGCCTGGAAATATTGGCTGTGGAAAGATTAAATTATTTTCTTCAATCGACTAATCAATTACCCTTACAACAATATGGTTTCACAGCAGGAAAATCTACTACGGACGCCATAAAAGCAGTCTCAGATTTTGTCCACCAGAGCAAACGGCTAGGACTGAAAAGCTGTCTACTTACGCTGGATATCGTCGGAGCTTTTGACAACGCCTGGCATCCTAGTATCCTAGCTCGCCTACGGGAACTAAAGTGTCCCTCCAATATTTACGATTTAATTAGAGATTTTCTACTAAATCGAACTGCCCAGCTCAAATTAGCCAATACGGCCATCTCAAAGGCAGTAACCAAAGGTTGTCCACAGGGATCCGTCGCTGGTCCCACCTTATGGAATGTCCTAGTCAGCAGCCTAATAAAACTACTGGAAGATGTACCTGAAATGGAGACGGTTGTATACGCCGATGACATTATGCTCATGTTCAGAGGTTCTTCGCACACTCATTCTCTCCACCCTCCAGCTAGCTCTCCAAATCACGCAGGATTGGTGCAGGAAAAACAAGCTGGAAATCGCCAACGACAAATCTGCATTGATGCCAATGTACGTGAGGAAGAAGGAAGAATACATCAGTCATCCTACAGTCACAGGACGACGGATAAATGTAGTGACGAAGTTGAAGTACTTGGGAGTAATGATTGACAACAAAATGGACTGGTACCCTCACATTCTTTACCTGGAAAACAAAGTAATACATATACGCAACAGTCTAGTGAGATGCTCCAAAAGTACATGGGGAATGTCCTATCCTCATCTAATGACTATTTATAACCACGCTATTCTTCCTGCAATAATGTACGCTGCGGAAGTCTGGAGTACGTCTGCATCACAAAGGGCCACACTCAAATTACGCCAAATCCAAAGATCCTTCTTGATTTTCGCTACAAAAGCGTACAGAACTGTATCAAACAACGCCTTGCAGGCAATCGCAGGTGTTATGCCCATCGAATCAGCTATCCTCTTACATAACGACATTAAAGCTATATCGAAAGGACACTCCACTAATGTAGTAATTCCGATGCTGAAACGAACGGAAATTCCAACCAGATCCAAAGGTATTCATCCCAAAGATAACCACATCCATATAAATACTTCAGGAGAATTAGGGAAAGCTGAAATTCGTATTTTCACAGATGGTTCCAAGACAGTAAACCACGTTGGTGCAGGAATGGTGGTTATAGAAAACTCCAAAGAGATTTACATAGGAGTTAAAAGATTAGACCTAGAAAACTCAGTATTTCAGGCTGAACTTCTAGGTATTAAAGCAGCTGTGGAGTGGATAGAACAACAGAAAACCGGTAGCACAACTTTCGCCATACATGTTGACTCAATGGCCGCTCTCCTCGCCATTGCACATAGAACAACAACCCACCCCTTGGCCGTTCAGCTCAGAGAAAAGATCATCACCCTAAACAAGGCATACAACGTCACTCTTCACTGGGTCAAAGGTCATGCAGGTCTACGGGGGAATGAAAGAGCTGATTACCTCGCTAGGATTGCTGCCAGTCACAAGACCACCTTAGACTACAAATCAATTCCCATAACTCGGGGCGAGCAGCTGCTAACCGAATACTACACTACAGTTTGGAACTCCATATACACCACATCCAACAATGCCTTTCATACCAAACTTTTCATTCCCAACATACAACACCGTCTGTCCTTATCTCTATGGCCCAATCACATAACCACACAATTCCTCATGAATCACGGCCGTTTCCAGGCCTACCTTCATAGAATGAAAATAAGAGCCTCGCCATCCTGTAACTGCACTGAAAAACACCCACAGACGGCTCTGCATTTGATGACAGAGTGCAGTAATTTCTCAAGAGATCGACCAGACGTTTTACGTTTGGCCCCTCTACCCGTGGTTCTGAAGATTCACTTCAACACAGTTCGAGTATCAGGATTCATCAAGAGCATCTACCGCACACTTGAATAAATCTGTATAGTACTGTGTAAATAACTACTGTAAATAATCCTGTGATATACCTTTAGGTAAAACACGGGCTGTAAAATATTGTTTAAATAAAAAAAAAATAAAAAAACTAGTAATGTAGCAAATAAATTAGCTTGCATAGGCAGTGTATGGGCTTTTGAAATTACTTCACAAAATGTGGAGGACTTTTCTGCTGTTTGACAGTGATTTAGATATTTATGGCAGGTTTTCAGATTCTGAAGGGGGTGTTGAAGATATAGGTAGCAAAGAGGATGAAAATTACTCATTTCCTTCAGGTGTTCATGAAGATTCAACATTGTGGAGTTTCCCCCCCCACCATTTATATCCCGCCTTTAACTGCAATGGTCATATCAGTGGCCATTCTCGTTTGGAACAGATTGAAGACATTAACTCGTATTCATTGAGTGCATACATTTGCACTCTCATTCATACTTCCAGACTCTGGGGAAGATGAGGTATTATGCTGGACGGAGAAAAATCCCCATCCCCACCACCAGGAATCGAACCCGGGACCTCTAGCATGGCAGGCAGGTGCTCTACCGACTGAGCTATGGGGCCAGCTATTGTGGAGTTGTCAAAATAACTCTAACACAAATAGACACACCTTCACCAGCCAGCCTTTGGTGTACAACTGCAGACTCAGCTAACTTCTGACAGCCCACTAATTGAAATTTTCACAAAATTGTTTACTACTGACTTACTGTCTCTCATTGTTTCGAAAATAAATGTATATGCAATGAGGGTGAAGGAAGACCTGATCCCCAAAAGGCAATTTAGAGCCTCAGAGTTAAAATCAGACGTGGACAGAAGTAACCTGAATGAGATTTACAGACTACTTAGTCTAATCATGCTCATGTGTGTTATTCATATACCTACGCTAGACATGTATTGGTCTGCAGATGACATGTAAGCTACTCTTTTTTTTTTTTTGGAAATGCATGTCAAATAACAGGTTTACTTCCATTTTGTGGTTCCTTCATTTCACCTGTACACAAAATCAGGCCAGTTTTTGACTACAGTATTTCAAAATTCAAAGAAAATTATCTGTCTTGTGAAAAGATCACTGTTGCTGAAAGCCTGATGCTTTGGAAGGGCTGCTTAGGTTGGAAACAATATATCAAAACAAAGAGAATCAGATCTGGCATAAAAAGTTTTGATATATGTGACAGTAAAATAGGATATCTTTACAATAGCTGCATATACACTGGCCAAGGGACTAATAACACTGGAGACAGAGATTTGGGGTAAAGCACTTGATGGAACTTGTGCTTGATCAGGGTAGGACTGTATATTTAGATAACTGGTACAGCTCCACTAATTATTCATGGCCTTACACAAAAAAGAAAAACAAATGCAATTGGAACAGCAGGCTCAAATCGTATTGGTTGCCAAAAGATGTGAATGCGAAGACTCTAAGGAGAGGAGAAATGCAGGTGCATCAATCTCCACCCTTGACTTATGTTGCTTGGCAGGACAGGAGGGTAGTTACAGCATTATCTAATTGCAGCTCTAAGATTTTGCTGATTTATACTGGAAAAATAGATGCTCATAACAAAATATCAATTTTCAAGCCCGATATTATCCAGGAATACAATATGCATATGGGTGGTGTGGATTAGTGGATCAGCAATTACAGGCATATTCCTCTTTGTGAGAAACAATCAAACGGTATAAAAAAGTATTTTTACACCAGCTGGATACCACCCACAGCAAAAAAAAGTCACGTCCCTTTAGAAAATTGGTGTGCAGCAAGAAAGCGTCCAAAAGGAAACTAGTATGATTTGCCATGAATGTGGAGATGTGCCTTTGTGTGTTTATCTCTATTTTGAGATGTATCATTCAAGAAGGAACTTTTAAAGGTAAGCTTTTACCTCTTATTGAATTTATTTAAATTTATTGTAAAACAAAGTTTAAAATAATTAGCATCAAATAAATATTAAATGCATGTATGCACAAGACGTCTACAGACGTCCATATTGGTTTGTAGCATTTTAACTTGGTTGTCTTATGACGTCCATATCGGTGAAAGGGTTAAGAGAAAACTTTGGCTTACCTAGATCTTCTTCAGTGTAAGTGTAAATGAGCATTGGACCATGATTATTTCGCCGCCTCTCGTCAGCAGTCAGCAAGGGTTCAAGAGGTTCCATTGCTGCAAGCAAGGATTTCTGAAAAGAATAAAAAAAACATATACTTAAAAAGTCTTGCACAAAAGATAAGCAACATCCTCACTACTGCACAAAGACAATACAGAATAAGCACAGTGGAGAACTTTTCAAATAACAATTGTACAAAGTACTTCCTCTATAAACAACAAGTTTAGCAAAGCACTGTCTGTTAAAACATTATCCTTAAGTGTTAGTACATATTTCTGCTTGTAAGTTAAACAGAGGAAATTTTTATCCTAAAATTCAGATACATAAAAAGCATATGCAGAGCAGAGAGTGCCTTTTCAAAGACCCAAGTTTCAACCTGTGTTATATCGCTTTTTGTACTCAGTCTCAGGTGAAGTATAAGCAACTGGTCACTGTCATTCTTGGCTTTTATAGCATGGAATTCAACCAGTTCGATGCAATGGGGGTAGAAAATAACATAGGTAGTCCTGCCATAAATACTATTATAATTTTGACACATACTGTACATCCAGTTTGGCGCGTAAACAACTGCATGTGTGCACACCTTAACCTTGAACCATTGTTAGCTTGTCTTTGGAAGAGGAAGTATTTAGCTCCAGGTTTCACCATGGAATGGGATGATTACACAAATCGTGTAGCAATCTGCAAGTGATATTTTCAAAATGCTATGAGAGTTGAAAATCAGCCGTATGTTTGTGCACCACCCATTGAGCGATTCACTGCAACTGGGACTGTAAAGGATTGGCTGCGGGAGGGTCGACCATGCAGTGTCAGGACTCCAGCACAAAAAGCAGTAGCGGCTCATGTTCGGAGAAATCCTGTGTGGAAGCACGCTATCTTGTCCCATGATATGAGAATTTCAAAAAGGACAATGTTCAGCCTTCTGTCAGAGGACTTTGAACTAAGGACTTCTCACCGATGTTAAGGTCATTATCTTGACACATGCCTAAAGATGTTGAGAGTGCTTAAATGTCAATGTCTCCTACAGCGTTACGCTCAAAATGGTCATCAGAACATCCTCTTCACTGATGAAAAAGTTTTCAGTACTGAGGAGTCTTTCAATGTGCAAAAACACAGGGTTTATGCATCGTCATCTTGGGGAAACCAGTAATAAGGTTCCTAAAGTTCAGAGGGCACATAATCCCTCCTTAGTGATGGCTCTGGCTTCGCTCCGGCTTCACTCAAACATTACTCTAACTTCACTCTTCACTCTAACTTGGCTCTGGCTAGGTTCCAGCCCCGCTCCAGTCTAGCTCTGGCTTTGCTCTGGCCTCACACTAACTTCATTCTGTAACTTAACTCTGGCTTGGCTCTGGCTTTGCTCTGGCTAGGCACCAGTCACCACTTTGGTCCCACTCTGGCTTGGCTCTGGCTCCGCTCAGGCTCCACTCTGGCTTTGCTTTGGCTTTGCTTTGACTTAACTTTGACTTTACTGTAACTTAATTTACTTTACTTAGATTATGGTCAAACACGGATGTGGACCTAGTTTGGGCATTTGGCATTAGCTCTCTCTCACCACTCAGAGGCTCGAGAGATTTGGCTCAGGACCCTGGGATCACCAATCCTGTACCTACCGCAGTAACACCTATGGACCCCTATGGATTTTTACTTGTGGGAAACTGACTGATCATCAACATAGGCCGTGCATTCGGGAAGACCTTTGTCAGGAGATTACATCGGCATGTGCAGCAATATCCATTTAAACGTTGACCGACCTAGCTGCAGCAACCACTGGTCATTCTGCTCTGGATCCGGTCACCAGCATTGAACATCTGAACATTTACAGTAATCATGGGCATAAATCAAGATGTTACTACATGTAGGATAGGTATCTAAATGTAAAGCAAATACATAATAGTGTTCATTCCTTGTGCATATACATTTTTTTTGGCAGATCCTGTATATTCAAAAGTAAGATACTGTATGTCTTTAACAAATCTAAAAAAATTGTTAGGCCAGAAACTATGGATCTAACCTCGTATTACACCAGTCAGAGCTGCACTTTAAAATGAGTTCAACCTTCAGTGTAGTTCAGTATAAATTAAACACTGAGATATTCATTCTTTGCTAGAAATAGTGGCATATATTCACGGTCCGGTGGTGATGAACATAAAACAAAATTAGGTATTTAAATTTAATAAATACCTTTAAATACATTTAAATTTATTTAAAGGTATTTTAAAACACCAAGAAAGATAAGCATACTTTGTTAGAGAATAAACACCACAGCTTAACACAGTAAACCTGCAGATAAGTGAATCACTTGAATCAGCTTGGACTCTACTTAATTTGCTCTTTAGCTCTGCTTAACTAAGCATTTTAGAAACATGCTCCACAGATAATTTTACGTATCTTATTGGCTTTTTTTATTTTCATTTCCTGTTTGTTCTGGTTTGACAGTTTATGTCTCGCAAAGGATCACAACTGCTGTCAGTTTCTGTACAAGGATCCTAAGAAACTAACAGTTACAGAGCTAAAGATCACTTGTTCATCAAAAAAAGGATATCCAGAAGTACCAGGGGGTGGCTATAAAGTTTGGAATCATAGAACTGGTTTGTTTATTTCATTATGATACATCTATTTTTCTTACTACTTCTCTGATGAATCAAGAGTTTGTGTGGAGGTCAACAAACTCAATATGAGGTACTGGTCACAGAAAAACACCAACTGGCTTCTGAAAGCAAAATTCAGTGTGTGATATGCTTTATTAGATAAGGTTGTTAGTTCATTCTTTTATGAATGAAAAATTTTCTCCATTATAAATGGAGAAAAGCAAGTGTATCTTTTGTAATTATATGGTACCAGAATTTGACACATCAGCAGATTTGCTAAGTATTGTAAGATGTACCACATCATTATATACATTTCTTCTACCCTTCTTGGCCAATGTGATTCCCGAACACTTGAATGGAATTTAGGGTGTAACTGGCAACACAGTCACCCAATCTGATGATGGATGTGTAGTGTTTAATGCCCCTTTTACTACATATGGCACAGCAGGTGGAGACACAGCTGACACATGAAATGAAGATGTACTGGTGGAATGAGATAGCAGGAGAAACCAGACATCCCAGAGCAAATGTGCCCCAGCGCCCTGTTGTCCACAAATCTCACATGCGATCGCCAGGGATCGGACCCAGGCCACCTTGGTGAGAGTCAAGCTAACCACTCAGTCATGGTGCAGCTCACCCAATCTGAGATTCATGGATAGCATAAAGGGGATTTTGGAAGCTCAGATATGCAATGCAAAAATATAGATCATCTCCTTAAAAGCAGTAGCTGATTTGATCCTTACATATTCTAAATCATTCATGTTAACATATAGAATAGTTTAATGAGCTTGCTGGGAATAGTATAAAAATGACAAAATAATGCCTTATAATCTTAAACAAAACAAAAAAGGGCCACTTTATTTTAAATTTATATTATTCACGCATAAAATATTTGATATTAGCACAAATTCTGTCTTATTGCAAATGAAAAGATGAATTATGAGGGAGATAAAGGCTTGTGGAACATGTTCATACTGAAATGAGAGCAGAAGAGTTGAAGATTCACAACACTAAACATAGTTATTTTGGCAAAGAAGATAGGCAGATTACAATTAACAAATAAATAATAAAATTAAGTAATAAGAAATGAATGAAAATAAGAATGCATTTAACATTACAAACATGCTAAAAATATTGTATTAAATGCATAATATACATTACAACACTGACATGCAACCACAATTACCTCATCAATAAATGGGATTAAGACCACAGCCTCCCAATCTTGCATCTTGCCATTTAAATCTGTCCTGAACTCCGGAGGATAAAAATGCAGAATGGGGGAGTCTTCATTTACCATAAGTCCTTGAAATGGCTCAGGCAGAAGATTCTTACTACAAAAAGAAACAAAACCACTTGAATACAAAGTAAAAGTGTTAATCTACAGAAGTGACAAGGCTTACTATAAAACTCAGAGAGTAAAAACCAATTCTGCTTTATGGATTTTATAAAGATGTAATGCAGTGTCTTCTGACTATTTTCCCCATATACACTTTGTTTCAGAGCAGATTTTTAGCAAACTATAAATGTTTTTCCACTGTTTTATCATATAGTTCTCAATCTCTTAGTAACTTCAGTGTTTGATGCTCTGTTACTACAATAAAAGCAATAAAGTAACAGACAATGAATATTATGTACACATAAAGAAATTGTTAAACAGATATAATATAGCACAAAAGTGACACACTGCTTCATCCACACTGTTTTTTCACAGGACATGTTTCCAGAGCTTTTGCTCTTATCATCAGCTGGAACTCGACTAGTGCAAATTGTAGTGGTTTCCTCTTTCTTCGTATTGTAGATAGATGGCATGATGTACTTGTCAAAGATGTCCGGTGGTGGAGCTTCAAAATTCATGACTTTATGACGATTTTTGTTAATGAACATTTTTTCCCATACGGAAAGGACTATGGGGTGATTAACATATTTTATTAAAGATGTCTCCAAGTTGATGTCATGTCAAGTATTCAAAAAATGAAAAGCCACTGCTGATTTTCCTGTTTCACCATTTTTAATGTTTATTTGTTCTTTCAATTTTATACTTTGAGATATAATATACTTTCATTTATTCAAACATTGAATATGGAATTACACTTTGGGGAGATATTACAGAAGTAGACATGAAAAAGATATTAAGTTACAAAAAAAAAGCACTTTGAATTTTAGAAAAAACATAGGTGGAACAGTATTCATGTAAATTAAATGTATTGTATAAAATAAAGAGCAAAAAACCAATTATGTAATATAATAAAATCAATATAAATTTGACTACAGTCACTGCATTCAATTTGATATATACCAGATTTTTTGTTAGATGGAATTGCATCTTTGATGTTTGAGCAAATTAGTTCTTTTAAGAAGAAATGGTTGACTGGTGAAAATCATGAATATGAAATCATTAACAAAATCCTCTAACAACTTGCATACAATCATTAGAAAAAACAATAGCAAAATCAAGCATAATACCAAACAAATATACAGTTAAACCGGATAACCCAACCTTACCTAGACTTTATGGCTTACCCAAAATACACAAACCAGTCATAACAATGAGACCTATAGTTAGCAGTATAAATTCACCAACGTACAAACTTGCAAAGTGGCTAATAAACAAATTCAACTCATTTCCAAAATTCGACAGCCTAAGCATCAAAAACACCTATGAACTTATAGAACACATTAAGGATACCGAACTAAAAGAAGAGGACACACTAGTCTCGTTTGATGTTAAATCACTGTTTCCCAGCATACCAGTATATCAACTCTCACCGTTGATAGAAAAATGGCTCAAATCACTTGGAATGGCATCAACTGAAATTTCAGATTACATCGAACTAACCAAATATGCATAGAACAAAATTTCTTCCAGTTTCAAACAAAATATTTCCACCAAACTTCAGGGTTAGCAATGGGCAACCCCCTATCACCCTTCCTGGCTGATCTGTAAATGAGTGCATTAGAAATAAGGATCACCAAAGGTTTCCCTTGGATGTTCAAACTCTGGCAACGATATGTAGATGACATCTTTGCAATAGTACCAAAAAAAAAAAAACACATCAGTGATGCATTAAAACTGTTAAATGTCCAAGGAAAAATGCATCAAGTTCACTGTAAAAATAGAAAAAGACGAGTATTTACCATTTTTGGATCTAAAAATAATGAGAAATAAAAGCAGATTAAACTTTGGCATTTACAGAAAACCAACACAGACAGACAACTACTAAAACCTAATGGCTACAACCCAAGATCCCACAAACAGGCAGTCTTCAATAATTTAGCACACGGACTGATCAACATACCTCTCACAGCAGAATACAAAACAGAATACAACAAAATTATTGAAATAGCACAAAAAATGACTTTCCCAAATCATTAGTAGACAAAATAGTGAACTTAGCAAAAAAGAAGAAGCTAATAAAGGAAACCACAACCCTCTCAGCTACAGAAACTAGTATGATTTTCAAAAAATTCACTTACCATCCATGGGCCTTTGATAAATTCAAAAAAGTCTTCAGAAAACAAAACATTCAACTAGCACCAGTCAACCATTTCTCCTTAAAAAACCTAATTTGCTCAAAAATCAAAGATGCCATTCCATCTAACAAAAAATCTGGTATATATCAAATTGAATGTAAAACAAGAACTATCCACATGGGAACAAATCTTCATTTCAAAAAATAGGAACAAAGTATTCAATTTCGACATCCCCCAGAAAGATTTGTTCAGCAAGTTCCTTGAACCACCACCAGAGGAGACGTATGACAAAATATCAACTACACCAATGGGAACCAGTCGATGGCTGGTTGAGAAGTGTTGTTTAGTGTCATTAATCGACTCCCTTTAAATTTAACTGAGAAGTTTATTGTCACTAAACTTCAATTTCAATCATTAACCAGTTACAGCAATAGACTTCACAATTCATCAAAGACAAAAAGCATTATCTAAAAACTGATTGTCCACATAACAATATTCATCCAAACAAATAGCAGTGGAAGTATATACATTGAAAGAAGCATAGAGACAGAGAAGCACAAGTTAAAGTTACTCAGCTGAAGATGGGAGCAACAGCTCATGAAACATGTCCTGTGAAAAACAGTGTAAGTGAAGCAATGTGTCAATATGTTCTTGATTAATTTTATTTTAAACAACAGTGGGTTACAGTTTTAGTTATAATTTCCTCAACGTCAAGGAATTGTATGTTAATTTTTCTAACCTGGACTTGAACTTTTTTCTGGTAATACTCTGAATGATTTAGGTATTTCTGGCATGAGTAATGCCTTTGTACAATATATTATTAATGATCTATAGAGTCTATGATGCTGGAGATAAGATTCAACTGTTTTGGTGTTATATGAAAGATGTTAATTTTGTGCAAAATGAGATCTGTTATTATGGATCAAAGAGACCTTTTCTAAAATATCTCTGAATGACAAAGATAATGCATTAAATTCTTCAAAACATGTCTGCTTTGTGTATTAGTTTAAGCCCATTTATTAAGTGTTTCAAATGGGAAGAGTTCTCACCTATAGCAAATCATATGTTTTAGCGCATTTGGCATTGTCACCTCCTTACCCCCACTCTTTTTATATTTACCTGTCTCCCGCTCACTTGCAAGTCTTCTTGGCGCTAGATGTAAGGGAATACAACCTATTTTTCTAATCCAATGAATATGGCAGTGGTGCATCCAGATAGTTGCGAATGTTACTTAGCTAAGAGATAATTCGTCGTCATTGTCTTTATCATCTGAATATTGCAAATTTATGATGATAGGCTCCAAAATCTCATCACGTGCTATTTCTTTGCAGAAGTCGTGTTCTTGTAATTTATCTGATGTCTCACGCAGTTTTCCCAGTCTTGTATTCCTTGTCAATTTCTTCGTGAATAAGTTGTTCAGCGTCAGTCAGTTTAGAAGTAGTATTTCTGTTCGCAACATAATTTGAGCCCACATTAACTCAATTGGATTGTTCTGGCAATGGTAAGGGGAAGGTGGATCACGTCTAATTTCAATTGCAAGCTGATCCAGCTGACACACTTTCTCTGGTTTTTAAACGGAAGAACTGAATAAAGTAAATAAAGATTACGAAACATTCATAAAAAAACGTATAATGTGACAAGTCACATTCTGCCGATGCACCATTCAACAAACCAGCAGGAAGTGTATTGTTTCCTCTCGCTGGAATTTAACAAACACCTTGACTTATTCAGAGTAATTTTTTAATACGTCATGTCAAATGTTTACATATCCATTCTGAGTAATTATGAATATACATATATGTCAACCAATAATGATATTCATTACAGTGCGTACATTGTGATGCATTGCTATAATATAATAGTACTTTATTTGTATTAAGAAAACTATATGAGCTAAAAATATGGGGTTTTTACAGTTATGTTAAATACATTACTCTCTACCTTCCTCATGGATCAGTTTTTGCAAAATCTGAATTTTTGTCTTAGCACGAATAGTATTTATTAGAGATTGATTAGGTTGGCACTCATCACATACCACTTAGGGGGAGTGCAATATGACAACACTGCAGGACTACGATTGGTTGCTCTAGAAGCACTCTAGGACAAACATCATCCCATTTGAAACACATAATAATTAAGTATGTTAAGATGAGTCGTATTTATTACACATTAGCTTCACTTACGTGGCCACGCCGTGGCTCAGTGGTTAGACCGCTTGGCTCTCACCAAGGCGGCCCGGGTTCAATCCCAGGCGACCGCAAAGTGAGATTTGTGGTGGACAACACGGCGTTGGGGCGGGTTTTCTCCGGGACCTCCGGTTTCCCCCACCATCTCATTCCACCGCTGCTCCATCTTCATCTCATGCATCATCAGTGTCACCGCCTGCGGTGCCGTATGTAGTAAAAGCGGGCGTTAAACACTACACATTTCATTTCATTTCACTTACGTACCTATATTGAGGACATGTTTCGCGAACTATTGTTCACATCAGAGCCGATGATGTGTAGTGAAGCTAATATGTAATAAATACAACTCATCTTAACATACTTAATTGTTTCGCTTCGCTGTAGTGTTCCAATACAGTTAAATTTCGATACATAATAATTATTACTAAAATTAGGCAAGTGAGTCAACCTTGTATATACTTTTCTCCACTTACAAGTTTTTATGAAGACTAGTTTCTGGGGACTTCTCCCCTATCGTCAGCTCTGTGGTAGACTGATGATGCATCCGGTGTCTGCATCTGGCTTGGTGTTGTGCTGCCATCTAACGTCCTGGTAAGTTTGATGACGTCATCTACGGCGGGAATTTCAAAATTCATCAAGAGGTCCTGTTTTTTCGTAATAAATAAAGAAATACATAGAAACCACCAAAAAAGCAATTAAAGAAAATACAGTAGTGCCACATAAGATGAAAAATAGTATAATTGTAAACAACCCTAATTTGCCAAAATTATACTGCCTACCTAAGATTCACAAGACAGACAACAGCATGCGACCCATTATTAACAATATAGATGCCCCGACTTACAAACTGGCAAAATGGTTGGTGGAAGAATTTGACAAGTTTGAAAAGTTTGAATCTCTAAGCATAAACAATTCATTTGATTTAGTAAAGAAAATTGAAAACACAATTATAAAAACTGAAGAGGTGATGGTGTCCTTTGATATCAGATCTCTATTCACGAGCATACCAGTAGAAAAAATTCCAAAATTGATGAAAGGCTGGTTATCCAAAAGCAACGTTGCAGATGATAAAATAGAGGAATACATCAAATTAACCACCCTATGTATTGAACAAAACAGCTTCACGTTCTCCAGCAAGATCTTCCAACAAACAGCAGGCTTGGCCATGGGTAACCCTCTTTCACCATTACTAGCTAATCTGTTCATGAGTAATTTGGAAACACACATTACTAAAGCCTTTCCACATATTTTCAAATGTTGGCATAGATATGTCGACGATGTGTTTGCGATAGTCCCTAGAAGACTAACCGAGGATGCTATAAAGTTGCTAAACCTACAAGAAAAATCCATAGTTTTCACCATTGAAGTAGAGCAGGATGAATGGCTACCTTTTCTAGATTTGAAAATCATTAGAACACCCACAGGATTACAATTTGGAATATACCGAAAAGCAACACATGTTGACAATTACATTAAATGCAACCCATTCAACCCAGTACAACATCAATATGCAGTATTCCATAGTTTAGTTCACAGATTAATCAACATTCCGCTAACAAAAGCAGAATATGAACAGGAGTACGCTCACATACACCAGGTTGCCGAACTGAACAACTATAACACAAATTTCATCAAAAAACTGATCTATAGACACAAAAGAAACAAATACTTAAAGGACATTACTACGTTAAAAGAACTAGAAAACCCAAACACCAGATATGGAAAATTTACATTTCATCCAAAATACTTCAAAAAATTTGAAAAGATATTTAAGAGCTTCAACATAAAATTAGCCCCTCAAAACAAACACAACATCCGCAACTTACTAAACCACCCTCTAAAAAATAGCACACCGAAAACTCAATTATCAGGCATTTACCAAATGAGTTGCCAGGATTGTGACAAGATATACATTGGTAAGACCAAAAGGAATCTGGGAACAAGAATGAAAGAACACTTCAGAAATATTAAATTCAAACAAATGGACAAGTCGGCCGTATCACATCACTTTTGGTCTGAGAATCACAACATAAAACAAGAAATAGAACTGATCAAACAGGCAAAGAAACCTCTGGAACTACAGATTTGGGAAAACATATTTATTACGAAAAAACAGGACCTCTTGATGAATTTTGAAATTCCCGCCGTAGATGACGTCATCAAACTTACCAGGACGTTAGATGGCAGCACAACACCAAGCCAGATGCAGACACCGGATGCATCATCAGTCTACCACAGAGCTGACGATAGGGGAGAAGTCCCCAGAAACTAGTCTTCATAAAAACTTGTAAGTGGAGAAAAGTATATACAAGGTTGACTCACTTGCCTAATTTTAGTAACAATGGCACTCCACTTTTTGAAATACTTCTTTTTATTCTACATAATAATTAGTTCTTTTTTTTTTTTTCATGTAGACAGATCTGTACTTCCTGAAGTGTATTCCATACAAAATCAAGTAAATATATTCAAAATATACAGTTCTTAATATTTCTTTGCTATCCAATCGAATTGGAATACTTATTGCTTAAACTAATCTAATTAGTTGACACTTAGCCCTAAAATATGCTGTTTCCATGACAATGAATCTTCAACTACAATATGTAAAATTTTGTTCTTTTCAGATTACTTGCTACAGAGCTTTCAATTTTAAAATGATCAAATAAGTTTGAATGTATTTTAAAATTTAAATAACCCATTTTGTTAATATTTAAAATTAATCTATTATAATTTATCCAATTTACAAGATTAATCCCAAGTGTTTCAGTGACAGACTCACTGCATTAGTATACCTGCTAAAATAGTTGTAACATTACTGCATACCGAAGTATGTTTGTGACTACAAAAATTCTCCTTTCACATAGCAATATGCTGATTATGCATTCAGCACCACTTCATTGCTTAGTTTTTTGCCAACATTAGTTTCCTATTCTCCTGTGAGGTGCTGGTCATGCCTCATTTGCTTTTGACCACTTCTTATAGACCTCTAATATCCTCGCCTTTCATAGTCAAGATATTTAGAATTACTGTATGTAATCTCAAGGGAGAGGATGGCAATACAGCAATTATTGTGTTGTTATGTTTACAGTTTTAAGCACTGCTGTAAGTTTTAAGATGGTCCTTGTAAAATAAACATATTAGGGCCTTTTATATAACGGTTTTGTTTTGGGACACCTTATTCAATAAATTTCCTGCTCCAAAAAACAAAATCCGGTAATTAATTTGCACAAATTTTAGTGATTACTACTGAAAATCAATGATACTAAAATTAAACTGTGATGTTACTAAACAAGTCGATGGATTTGGTTTGCAGTCTTAAGCTTTCCATACACTTTCCACTGCTGATAGTATGCAATGTTTCTGCTCTTTTTTTTCTTTTGTGTTCTATATTGGCAACACTACTTACGGCCAAGTTATTTATGACTTTTAGGTCTTCCAGTCTTCTTAATATTATTACTGTATTCTTATTTTCCAAAATGGTCTAATCTTGGAGAAACTTTTTTGGATATTGGAATACATCACTTTGTATCTTCCCAAGTATTTTGTGTCAATATGGATACTTTTCTAACAGCCAAGTTTAGCAATATAAAGAATATCTTTGAAGATCTCCACCATCCTCTAGTGTCTTGCGCTCGCCAGTCAGAGGAACAGGTGGTTTTACTGTAATCAGATGTATATTGAGTATGCATTCTTAGCTCCCTAGCAATCAGCAGGAGTATCACTCTCTGTAAAATGATTCAGTAAGTTTGCAACTTCTTTCAGTAATTATTTAGATGATGTCACAAGGCAGCAGGAAATCAAAGGTAGCATAACTATTGATTTAGGTAGTGAGGAATCACATATCACTTTAAAACAATTTTCCTACATAAAGCATGATTTACAAACCTATTATGTGTTTCAAATGAGAAGGGTTCTGGAGTCCAGCTAATCAGATGCCGTATCACACTCAGCGTTGCCAGCTTGTTACCCCATTCCCTTTATATTTCCATCTCTCGCACACTCATACAACATGCAGGTCTGTTTGGCGCCGATGTAAGGGTAAGCAAATTATATTTTACAAACTTTTACAATGATGCAATTGCCAAAATCAAAATTGGAAAAAGCATTTTCGCAAATTATGTATATTTTTAAATACTATATATAGTTTATGAATTACCTGTTTTTTTTATACCAATGGAACTGCCAGTGGCTCATCCATATCAATGTCAATGTCACTTCCGTCAAGAGACAATTTGTCATTGTCACTGTCTTCATCGTCTGAGTCTTGCAAATTTATGATTATAAGTTCCAAAATCTTGTCACGTGCTATTTCTTTCTTAAAATCGTCTTCTTGAAGGTTTTTTGCATGCTTTACGCAACTTTCCCAGTCCTGTTGTGTTACCTTGTCAATTTCTTCGTGAACAAGTCGTTCAATGTCCGTCAGTTTATAAGTATTATTTCTGTTTGCAACCCCTCTTTTTATTTGAGCCAATTGGCAGTGGTAAGGTGGGAGGCGTACTACCTCGTGTCCCATTTCAATTGCAAGTTGATCCAGCTGATAAACTTTTTCCATGTTTTTAAATGGAAGTACTCTTTGCAATAACTCATTTTTAGTTTCTGTTTCCAAAAATTCAACCCCCCTTTTTTTGCAACCATTCAAAAATTTAGTTTTTTCTGCTGGCCAAATTTGATATGTTATTTGCAATAACCGAATGATACGGTACATTATCCATTATAATAGTGCTTCCCTCTTCTAGATAATTTAAGAATCTGTTAAGAAACCATTCTTTACATGTATCAGCTTTCATCTCTTTGTGAGAGTCTGAGATACTTTTGGAGAGAAAAATCCATTTGCTTTCTGGCAGGAACCCTATCTTAGCAGATCCAGCATGACAAATGATGAGCCAACTGCCTTTTCCAACAGGTATCTTTAGGCCACCCTTTTCTGAGGAGTCTTGCCAGATTGACTTTTGAGTGTGGTTTTTATTTACCCATGTCCCGTCTAAGTAAAAGATAGGTCTCGCATCACCAGAAGGTCTAATTTCATGCATTTTGCATAAGAATTTTAATCTTGCCGCAACAATGTCTCTCCCCTCCATTAAAAATTGATGCCCATCATTTGTCTTTCTGTACCTGAACCCTAATCCCCTCAAAATTCTGAAAGTCGATGATTTTGACCCAGTGTATGAAATTTTGGTTCTAAGAGCGCAAGTTATTTTCTATATAGTTGGAAATTCACCTTGGTGACAAAAGTCGAACACAGTTCTACGTACAACGTCCTTGTCAAAGTCACTTAAATTTGTCACCCTCTTCGTAGGACCAACATGTTTCCTGGGCAACACAAACACATGGGCACCACTGGGATCAAATTTTCTTGCCTCTCCACAAATGCGGGACACATTTGTTTTACCTACACCACACGCATCAGCAGTAAGCCGTTGAGCATTTTTTTTAAATCGAGCTGATTTCTATATTCCTCATTGCCCAATTTTTTGAAGGACGTGTACACCTTAAAAATAATACTTCGAGCCTGACTTCGCAATCCCTGCCTTTTTGACTCGCCACTAAATTCTGAGTAATTACAAAGAGACGTACACGCATACATGCCAACCAATAATGCTATTCATTACAGTGCTTACGTCGCTATGTATTGTTATAATACAGGTAATAGTCTTTTATTTATTTGTATTAGAAAAACTGAGCTAAAAATATGGGGTTTTCATGGTTATGTTAGATACATTACTCTCTACCTTCCACATGAATCAGTTTTGGCAAAATCTGAATTTCTGTCTTAGCACGAACAGTATTTCATACAGATTGATTAGGTTGGCGCTCGTCATACATCACTTAGTGGGAATGCAATATGACAAAACCGCAGGACTCCGATTGGTTGCTCACCTAGTAGCGCTCAAGGACAAACACCTTCCCATTTGAAACACATAATAAACCAAATGACTCCTAATAATTTGAACCTTAAAAAGTTGTTGGGTGTTTTAAAAGAGTAGAGTTGTCAGATTGAACATTTTAATGCCATAGAGGGAGATCCAGGTTCAAATCCTGGCTATGGCATTGAATTTTTCATTCTGACTCTACCCTTCAAAAACCTTGTCCTACACATGGCTAGCGTGGAAGAACAATTCATTTCCATCAATTAACATAACATTGGGTGTTTGTTTTTCGTCACTGATAGCATATTCCATTAAACATTTAGACCTTTATTTATCCAGGCATCTTGTTATTCTGCCGAGTCCAAATGCAATACTGACTAGAATACATGTAATATCTTACCTTCCTGCAGGAAGAACTGCCAACAATTGCTCAAATGGTAGAAAAGGTTCACCCAAATCAAAGTGGAGTTCTAGGTTATCTGAGAAGTTACAGATATCTGAGATGTATGGAGCATAATGATGAGGGTAAAACCATGACCATGAGCACACTCCATTATAATAATAGTGCAGATTCCATTGAATTGCCTGCACATAACCATTGGCCTGAGAACGCAGAACTTCTCTGTTTAAAAACAAAAAGAATGCAATCTTTAGCACTTGAGCATTATTTAATACACTAAAAGAAGCTGACATGATTTCTCTACTCATTATTGTTTATTTTTAAATATCTACTACAAAAGCTTCTTTTCTATCCACTTTGCATTAATCAAAATAAACTTTTGCAGAAATAAGTTTCATTACACATTCCACTGTAGGACAGGCAAATACAGAAAACAAAATCAATAGTTACATGTCTATATGTTGGCTCTGAAATTCCACACTTTCCATGGCATTGCAAGAAACCACTGAATAGCAGCAGCACTTTAAACAAATGAGAAAGAACTGAAAAATTCAAAATAATGATAATGAATATTTTTGAAATGGCTCTTGCTTACAGAAAAAACTCTTTAAAATAAATTGTATATTTTACCAAGTCTACATTTTTTTGTATCGAAGTTTTAGTGTATCTTAAGGCTGAAATGTTACACAAAGTCATAAAATTTTATCTGAATTAAGGGGAGTTCAGAGCCTATTCCCAGAAAATTCATAACATACATTTTATTACACAAATACAAATATTTGTAACAGTCTCCACTGAACTTAAGAAGTTGGTAATTCCTTCTTCTTTATAAAGATTGATTTCGAAGGCACATCGCCTTCGTCTTCAGTTTATTAACCAAACTCCATTGTTAAGGAAATCTCAATTACCATGTAATTTTCTTTTATTATGTTACGTTTGTTGCTTCACTGTGACTAGCTTCATTTTCTGTGTGATCAATACCTTATATTTCTCATGTGAATATCTTAAATATAAGAGATTTTAATCAAAACTGTTAGAAGGATTTTTGAAAAATTCCAAATTATCAGAGAATTTTCCATGCAAAGGCTAGTTTGGCTAGGAAGGGGTTATTTTTTTAATAGTTGTGTTGCATGTTGGAAGATACTGAAATGAAATTTTGCATTTACCTGACATTTTATTTCTGAGTTATATTGCGGACAGACTTTTTTCTAAAAATGCTATTTTTGGGTTCAGGGGGCCTCAATATAACTATTTCCAGGTAATCTTGACAAAGATTATTTGAATTGAATACATTCCATAATTACTATAAATATGGCTGACAAGATGGCGGTGGTATATAGAGTGACAAGAAGCATGTCTGTACAATTAAGAAAAAGCGACAGTAATGTGGCAAGTGAGATGAGAAAAATAAGTGGAAATGTTATCTGAAGCAAAAGGTTAGAAACAGTGATGTATTTAACATTTGAAAGTAATGAGTCGGTAATTCAAACACAAACATCACTTAAATTATATGTGTTTGGAGGAATTTAGTAACAGTGACATCAAAATTAATCTCAGAAACTATTTGTAGTTGGCTTATTAATACTCGCCACTTACATTCGCCTTTGAAACTAGTCTCTCATTAATATAAACAAGTGACGAGTATTAATAAACCAACTACAAATAGTTTTTGAGATCACTTAAATTATCCTTACTTGGACATGTTTCGGAGAACGTTTTGTCCCCATCATCAGCAGTTATCCGACTGGTTGAATCCGTGGTTTCTTGAAGAGAGCTGGTTGTCTGTGGCGGCATCTGTTGTCTGTGAGATGAACTTCCAAAGAGAGTTTTCAGGCGGCAATTCGAAATTTAAAGTATACTGTTTGTTTTTTATAATTAGCAACTTTTCCCAAACATCGAGTTTGGTTGCATTACTGGCTGGCTTTAATAGTTTTATATTTGGTACAATTTCATGATTGGTAGACCAGAAATGGTGAGCTATTGCTGATTTTTCTATTTGTTTGTATTTCATGCATCTCATATGTTCCTGTAATCTAATATGTAAACTTCTTTTGGTTTTTCATATGTAGAACTTATTGCAATCTGAGCAGTTGATTTTGTAAATACCAGATTTCTTGTTTTCAGGTACTGGGTCTTTCAGGTTGTTGCATAATAAGTTTTTTAAACTGAATTTATTTATTGGGGCTAGAGTGGTGATGTACTTCTTGAATATCTTGTTGAATTTATGATGCATTCTGGGATGATATGTGAATTTCCTGAACTGATCATCCCAGAATGCATCATAAATTCAACAAGATATTCAAGAAGTACAACATCACCCTAGCCCCAATAAATAAATTCAGTTTAAAAAACTTATTATGCAACAACCTGTAAGACCCAGTACCTGAAAACAAGAAATCAGATATATACAAAATCAACTGCTCAGTATGCAATAAGTTCTACATAGGAAAAACCAAAAGTAGTTTATATATTAGGTCACAGGAACATGAGATGCATGAAATACAAACAAATAGAAAAATCAGCAACAGCTCACCATTTCTGGTCTAACAATCATGAAATTGTACCAAATATAAAATTATTAAAATCAGCCAGTAATGTAACCGAACTCGATGTTTGGGAAAAGTTGCTAATTATAAAAAACAAACGGTATACTTTAAATTTCGAATTGCCGCCTTTCATCTCACAGACCAACAGATGCTGCCACAGACAACCACCTCACTTCTAGAAACCACGGATCCAACCAGTCGGATAACTACTAATGATGGGGACAAAACGTTCTCCGAAACATGTCCAAGTAAGGATAATTTAAGTGATGTTTGTGTTTGAATTACCGACTCATTACTTTCAAAAGTGGAAATGTGTTCAATAAAGTTTCAGAAACCAGTAGAAATTAAGGTAATGTGGGGGATAATGAACAAGAACAACTTAAGCGGCCAGGCATGCAACCACTACCACTACTACTTATTTGCAAATGATTTAGTTGTAGGGTCTATCTCAACAATTGGTCATAAGCAATCCTTGCAACAAATAGACATGTTTTGCAATGAATGGAACTTGATAAACCATGAGAGGACTGAAAGTTACAGCTTTTAAGAAAAGGGTAAAATTGAGCAAGTATGAAAAAAGATAAGAAAGAAGGTAAAGAATATAAGACTGTACTTAAGCAGTCCAAATTTATGGGGTAGGAAAATGGCAGAAACAGAAGCTGACTTTCGCAAAAGGGAAAGGGGCACTGATAGCAGTTAGAGGATGTAGTTATAAAATACCAGATATAAAAGTTAACTGGCTAGAAAAAATACATAATATTATAAAGAAAAAATGATATACAGAATTGAAATATAGGGGGGGGGGGTGTTGATGGCAATTTGAAAGTTGTGGATACAGTGTACAGGATGTTCTGCAGGGAAGTGTTAGGTTTGTCAATGCAGCAGTAAAAAATTTTCTCTAATCAAAATGGGACGAATAAGAAGGAAAGCTGTGATTATGCAAAGTGCTCCTAAATATTGGTACAGAATATTCAATTTTGATGAAAGCAGCATGTTAAGAAAATGCTTAGGATTTCAATAAAAGAATGAGGAAAAATGGGTGGAGTTATGTAATACAAATACTGGATTGGAGGAAATTTGAAAAGAAAATAATGTGAATGATTTCTAGAAAGGCATTAACAAATTTGAAGATACAAAATTACAAAAATTGTTCATTAGCATATGGGGATAAAGATCATTAGTATATGTACAAAAAGATGTATATATCATAAAGCTGGATAAATTAAATAAGGAACGAAGAAAGTGTATTGCTTGGATATGAGCAGGTGTGTGGGGACTAAAGGGTATAAGAAAAGGCTTCCAACAGAACCAATGTTCAAAATATGTAGGAACAGAAGATATGAAACACACAGTTTAAGAATGTAAAGGGACGAGTTTTGGAAGAAACAATGTATAAATGAGAAATGGTAGATAATAGACAAAAAGGTAGCCTTATTTTAACTCTTTAGTACGGATAACAAAAGGACAGGTGAGAATTTGGGTAAAGTAAAAAAGAAATGGATATGGTCAACAAAACGAGAAGTAGAAGACAGACAAGTTTATGGAATATTTTATGAAATGTTGAACACACTATTGTGTATGGTTATTATCATTATTGTCACGACTAAAAAAATGTTTTAGATATTACAGAAAACTTGAGTGAGAATATGGCAAGATAACAGCCTGGGTCAATCAATAGCCATATTCTTTGATTGTTGCTTAGTATAAAAACAACAAAAATAAAAATTACAAAATACTTGTCCAACCTTGCAGAAAACTTTTTATAACAAAATATTTGCATCACATCAAAAAGTTTTTATACAAAGAATACAAATTGTAAACTATATTTTGCTACTCTGATGACAAAATTCTTCCAATTCATTCCTCCAGGTGTGCCTTGTCCACTAAGTGACATTTTGCTTCAAATCATTAAAGCAGAAACAATGACAATGTAACTAATCTGCAAGTGCTCATTGAAATTATACTGCCAATGTGAAAGTATCCACCTTTTCTGAAGCATTTGTTTTGTAGAAAGGTAGTCCAACCTTGCAGAAAACTTTTTATAACAAAATATTTGCATCACATCATAAAAGTTTTTATACAAAGAATACAAATTGTAAACTATATTTTCCTGCTCTGATGACAAAATTCTTCCAATTCATTCCTCCAATTGTGCCTAAGTGACATTTTGCTTCAAATCATTAAAGCAGAACAATGACAGTGTAACTGATATGCAAGTGCTCATTGAAATTATACTGCTAATGTGAAAGTGTCCACCTTTTCTGAAGCATTTGTTTTGTGGAAAGATATTGGGATTGCCCAAAGCCTGACTGAAGGAAATGGAACTGGCTAAGTTAGGCTAATAAGAAGGGCTTGGTGATGGAGAGAATAAAATATTGGCACAGGATTTTAAAATTAGGCAATCACAAATGTTCTACAAAAGTGTATGAAACACCTAATGAAAATTTGAAAAGTAACAGCTGGATGGGTGAAGAGTAAGAAACTCAGAAGAAATTGGAACAGGTGAACCAAGGAAATTTTAAAACAAAGTATGATTTTGGATGGAAATTAGGCAAAGAACTGAAACTATAGATAGGCAAGACAAGTTGAGCTAGTTTTACAGAAAACAGTTCTTTAACCAACAGGAGCACTTAGCTCTATAATGTGTCCAGGCATATTGTAAAGTTTATAACATGAATATTTTAATAACAAAGATATTTTGAGGAATTTGGATAATTTATTCAACGTACATTACACTGTTGTGTAGGTATATACCTAGTCTTAGCATAAATACTGTTATAGTCGCACTGTTTGAACGGTTACCATGGATTTATCTTTGGTAATAGATACCTCTCAGATGATGCACTGATTACTCCACGTGGAGTGAACATATATCTGTCTTTTTGTGATTCCTGTGAATTCCATTGGCTGAAGTGATGCATTCATTGGTGCTTACCACAATACCAGGAGGCGTGTCAGTCCCCCTCTCACTCTTAAAAGAATAATCAGTGTGTTATCTGAGAGGTTTATATTAACAAAGATAAACCCATGGTAACCATTCCAGCAGCGAGACTATACAAACTTTTGGGACAGGCCGTACAACTGGTTTCGATGATCGTCGCCAACCCTTATCAGGGTAAGTTAAGAGGAATCATCCTGAATGTAGCTGCAGAAGAGAAAGTGTGTTTCTGTATATTTTAGTGATGGAGTGCAGCGATTATGACAATCACATAGCAGTGTTAGCCCTTCTTAAGTTGGGTAAATCGGCTTCCAAAACAACATGTTGGAGACTGTTGTGAAGGTTCTGGGCAACACTTTGTTCAGGAATCAACAATGGAGCTTCCAGCAGGATTCAACATCAGCTCAGAAGCCAAAATCTACCCAGGACTGGCTGCAGAGAAATGTTCCGGGATTTATTACTCCAGATGACTGACCTACCAGGAGTCCTGACTTCAACCCTACAAGTTGTAGTCCATACTTGAGGACATGGTCTGTAGGAAGAGGCATCTAAGTATTGACAGCCTGAAGTACTCCCTGGTGAAGACAGTGGCAGATGTTCCTATACAGACTGTGCATAATTTTGATGGTGGCCACAGAGACTTAGGGTCTATATAAGGGCCAAAGGAGGCCATTTTGAAAAATGACTGGTGCTCTGTGTTTGTAACACATCTAAGTGACCAGTATCAAAGGTTATTAATTAGATACAGTCAACATGAAAAATTCAATGACATGACCGGGATTTGAACCACGGATCTCCTGGTTTCCATCCAGTCGCTCTAACCCATTGAGCTACCATGGCCAACGTGCCGTCCTGACATTAAATTCTCCATTTAACTCGTTCATTTCCCCGGTAAACCACTAGCGGCTCTCGATTTCGAGATACACCATTTGTAGCAACTTACTATAAGTACTTGAGTTCCAGCCTTCATTATTTAACTCTTATTTTAGTTAATTGATGGAAATTAACCATTTCTTCATACTAGCTAAGGTTTTTGATAAGTCATATGGCCAGTATGAAGAAATGATTCATTTCCATCAATTAACTAAAATAATAAGAGTTAAATGATGAAGCCTGGGACTCAAGTACTTATGATAGTAAGTCATCACAAACAGTGTATTTTGAATGCGAGAGCCCTAGTGGTTTACCGGGGAAATATACGAGTCAAATGGAGAATTTAATGTCAGGACGGCACGTTAGCCATGGTAGCTCAATGGGTTAGAGCGAATGGACGGAAACCAGGAGATCCATGGTTCAAATCCCAGCCATGGCATTGAATTTTTCATCTATCTATCAAAAACCTTAGCCTATATACGGCTAGTATGAAGAAATGATTCATTTCCATCAATTAACTAAAATAATAAGAGCTAAATAATGAGGCCTGGGACTCAAGTACTTATGATAGTAGGTGGCCACAAACGGTGTATCTCGAATGCGAGAGCCCCTAGTGCACTACCAGGGAAATGTACGAGTCAAATGGAGAATTTAATGTCAGGACAGCACATTGGCCATGGTAGCTCAATGGGTTATAGTGACTGGACAGAAACCAGGAGATCCATGGTTCAAATCCCGGCCATGGCATTGAATTTTTCATGTTGACTATCAAAAACCTAAGCCTATACATAGCTAGTATGAAGAAATTATTAATCTCCATCAATTAACTACAAGGTTACTAATTAGTTTTAAAACTGTGCAAATGGCTCAGGTTCATTTCCGTAACAGTATTTATGGTAAGACTAGGTATACCATGCAGTTCACCTAGATTATTTTAGTTCTTAATGACGCCATTTTCTACCAATGTTTTGAGAAATTTCATTTTCATCACATTTTTCACTAACACACTTTGTGTGCTTTTTGCAAGCAAAGTTTTTGCATCTTTTGCATTTAACTTAAGTGGATGTATTTCTTTGACATCCATATAAAACGCATATTCCTCGTTTCTCTACTGGAGGTTCGGATCTGCAGAAGCTCATGATTCAGTACCAAACTGAGTAAGATTGAGAAATTGACTGGCAATGATTTGAGTTGAGCTCTGGATATAAGCTTTCTTTCATAAGACAGTCTGCTAGCCGCTGAGATAAATATGTCTTCTTAAAGTTGATTCTGGTTTAACAAAGGAAAATAGCATTTGCGAATTTATACTTCCAATGTTCAAAAGTGTGAAAACAGAGCCAGTAGACATCTGGTAATTCTTGAAACAGAATAAGAGGCACACATTTTATCAATACTATCAACTCCACCTTTGTCATGTTATAATCAGTTTGTTTCATCATCAGTTGTTGCCATTCATGCATAGTGGACAGAAGGACAGCTTGGTTTTTGCAAGACACATATGAAACTGAAGTCTTATCCTTCTGAAATCCAAGCAATGATTTTCCAATTTCTCTTGCCTTATTAGGCAGAAATTCTGGGGGAGTTTCTCATGCTTTTCCACATTAGTCCAACATAGGTGATTTTCTTCTGCATCAAATATTCAGAAAGAGAGTAGCTTGTATACCAATTATTAGTTGTAAGATTTCTGTTATCTCTTAATCTCCGTTGACATAAGTCTCTTCACTATGTCATCAAGAGCCTTTGAGACTCTGTATTGTCCTGATTGTATATCACAATAAACTTCCTCATTACTGCAGTAAAAGGTTTTAGAATCACACTATGCAAATATTTTTAGCCCATATTTGGCTGGTTTCCTGGGCATGTACTGTATCCGCCCACAACCTCTGTAAGGGTGAAGCATTTATCTATTGTGGTAAATTTTCTCATGCCGTAAAGAGTTAGTACAGTTAGCAACAGACGCCTCCAACACACTACAAATTGCAGTCATTGCTCTCATACCTTGTTTCTATGCCATCACACCACTTGGAATGTAGAAGAAAGAGAAATATTTTATAGCCTTAAGTAGTTGCATTCCTATTCCATCTGTTGCCCAAATTTCCATTACATAATGTCCCTTTCTTGTTTCAATTAAGGAAAGAATTCCCAACACTGCCATTATTTCATGTCTCTAGGTCACCTTATTATGTCTCACAGGAGAAATGCTGCATGACTCACTATTTATATACACACTTGTATAGTTTACAATCTCATCAATAATGTAATGGTCCATTACTTTCAGCAAAAAACCAACTGCATCAACAATTATTATAGATGAGTAGTATTTATGTGATGAGTCATATTAAATCTCGATTCATTAACAATGTTCATTACACTCCTCAATGGACCAGGAAAGTTTTGACAGTATTTTTCCCTTTGTTTTAGAACTTTTAGCACACTTATTTTTACACCAATGTGTATCTTTGTCTCTTCAAATAAAGAATTCCTGCACTTCATTTAGCCACTCCTTCCTGTTCGGATTCACTGTTGCATTTTTCTACTGTTGTCACTCAAAATAACATCACTTTCCTAAAACTCTGAAAAATCTATATAGATTTCATTACCACTTCCCGGAAGTAACTTGCAAATCTCTTCATCCGATAAACCCTTGTGCTGAAAATAATCAAAATAATAAATAAATAAATGCACACATGCATAGTCGTCTAGAAATTAGAGTACACCACTTGGAAAACAAATGACAATGTACTTTGAAACAATTTCCTGACTGCAGAACTATGCACATATCTGTCAAAGGAGCAGGCACATGTACTTTTTACAATGTTCAATATCTCATTACATAGAGTGAACTAAGTCAACTGAGAACGTTAAGAAAAGAAGCAGCAAGAGTCATCACATTGTCAAGTAGGCATCAACAATAGAATACATAACACCCATGGTGTAGTAACTCAAGGTTAAAACATTGATAAATTATTAATACTGCTGGTGTTGTAGCTTTTAAATGGTGCACTTGCCATTAGATTAAAATTATATGGAATTAGAAAGGGCTGGGGATGAGAGATCTATATGGATTGTTGCAATAAGTTTGAAAGTGAAGTAACTGTTTATCAAAGCACTGTTTTTAAAGGTTTTGAGATAAGACATCACAAAGCATATATGTATGGGGAGAGAAAAAATGTTTCATCGTTTATGAGAAAGTGATGCGGAGCAGAGAGGGAAGGAGGTACACAGGAAAATAAAATGAGGTAATTTGCTCAAAGAAACTATAGTGCTTACATGGCAAATAATATGGGGAAAAACAGGAATAAAACAATGGGACAGGGTGTGGAAAAAATTAGGAAGAAATGGTTTACACCAGCTAAGAAAAATGAGAGAATTGCAAATTGATAAAATAGTCAAATAGTATGATGTAAATTATTATGGAGATAATTCTGAGGTCGTGTGTAAGAAAGACTCATAAAAATGTACATTAAGACATTTTATGGTAAACTTTAGTTTAGCACTTCAGTTGTAATTAAAAGATGTTTCTGTTGCTTTGTTTGTATTTGAATATTCATGAAATTCTCGTATGAGTGAGAATAAATGCTTAATTCAATTCAACAGTGAAGCATAAGGGTTTCTTCCTTATTGCTTAGGTGAATACTATGTTCTAGTGTTGTATTGTATAGTGACATGATAAACAAAAGAGGCAAAGAGAGAGTTGGACATATAACTTGTAAGCTTTGGCTCAAAACAGTAACCCTGTTCGAAAAATGAGTTTAAATATGCCTTTCTTCAACAAACATTTAGCCTATGAAGCTGGTTTTGAGACTGCAAACTTCAAAACAAAATGCTCTTCATTAAGTTCCTTTCTGCAAGCAATTGTAAAATTTATGGTGCAAACATTTGTGTACCAAATAAGTTAAAAGGATTGTGAAAAGTGCTACATAGGTCAAACTAAAAGAAACCTAAAAACAAGAGTCAAAGAGCGCTTTAGGAAAATCAAATTGAATCAAGATAAGTGAGCAGTAGCATTTCATTTTTGGAACAAAAACCATGACACTGACCCAAATCCATAATTACTAAAAGTGGTGATAAACCAAAACAGAAAGAGAACGTGGGAGAACACATTCATATGGAAAAATAAGAACTTTAAAATCCCACCAGTAGATAATTTGACAAAGGAATTCATAATTCCACCACTAGAGAGAAGCAAACAGACAACAGTTGAACCAAGGTTGATAATGGACACAAAGGCTTCTGAAACAAGTCCCTCAATAATATAAAAATGTAAGTGACAAAGTGTTAAAAACTGACTATAAATAGCTTTTCCAAAAGAAATAGACCTTTTTCCTAAAAGCATGAATAGTCAATAGCAAGTCTATGCCAATAATGCAGGGTGCTCAATCACTTGAATCTGTTTTCCACATCTTTTTCCCTAGTTTACTGGAAACTGTTCACTATTTATTGCACACATCCTGCTTGAACTGGTGAAACAGGAAAGAAAGGCTACCTAATATTTCAGTGTTCTGCTTCAAATGTGGAAACATTTAAATGAACAACTAAATATTTAAAAAATACTTAAATGCCATAAAAATTACAATCACATATACATGTATACTACATTTCTTTTGTAGTGAATCTTAGTAACTTATTTTCAGATTACTTAAACCATAGAAATATAAACTCTTTGAAGTATAAACAGTTCAAGAAGTGGTTTAAAAAAGTTTGATTCTTTGAAGTATTTTTGTATATTTATTATTTTAGCTTATGATTGACTTATATGCAATACCCAAATTATTGTAAACTCAAACTTAATCTCAGGAATACAGTACCTGTCAACAATGGCATATTCCATTTTATTCATGTAGTAGTCTCTTTTGTGTTGCCTGAAATGTGTTAAGAATATTTCCTCCTCATCTGTGTCAAAATCTTCCTCAGAGGATATGTGCAATTCTTGATCCTCATCCTCTCTAACTTGAAGTTCTGAATTTGTCATTCGCACAAGATCCCTTAGTTCTGATTTTCTTAAAGGCATAAGCTCATCCAGAGATGGCTCTTTGTCAGTCACCTTTTCCTGAAATACAGAATGTTATAGAAAATTTAAATGTTCAAAGGACTCTGAAGTGACTGAACTGCAGCTACCACTATCTAAAGTTATACCAGTTATGAAAGCACATCAAATATAAACAGAATTTTTTTTAATTTATTGCATCAACAAAAAGAAATACAAACACACAGACTATTGATAGAGTCAACATGAAAAATTCAATGCCATGGCCAGGATTTTGTAGCCTTTTCCTCCAGCTGGGTCTGCTGATACTCTGTCTCGGGTATCAGCCACTCTGGATGTGACCTTAGTAGCCTGGATCCCGGTGATCTGGTCGCCTAGTAGATTGCTCTATGAGTTGACTATTCTTTGCCCTGGCTAGTCATTAGAGCTGAGACCACGCTATCTACAGGGTATGCGTGAGATAGGTTGACGAAATAAAAACAACACAGTTCATAGTATCAGCTTTACTATTCAGTTCGTTTCGTGCTTACAGTTCACCAGGAGTTGCCGCCGCGTTCAGATCGAATTACTCTAGATTTCCACTATCACGTTAAAACTATACTGAATTGCTGAAATCTATCGCGATGGAATAAATTATTAACACTGTTTTGAAAGTATACTTCGCCGCTTAATTCACTGCTGGGAGATCTTGTTCACTTAATAAGATTCTCATTACTGATTGTACTTCTCGGCGCAATCCGACGTTTGTGTCCCCGGCAGGCAAAACACGTCTACACGGTATCACGTCTCAGACTAGAAGACCGACGCTAAAACCTAATATTCCTTACCAAAACAGATATAGCCTTGCCTCCAGCTGGATTTCTCTGAAAAACTCTAGTTAGCGAGCTACAACCACGCGGACATTTCCCCGAAATACTGGTTAGGGCCAGGTTTGGACCGGTCTACTAATGACCCAGGTAGCAACCCATTCCGTGATCACAGCCTTTCGACGGAACATTTTCATCCATATAGACCAGCAACTTTATTATATAGCTCTGGGTTAAAATACTTATTCGCATTCTAGTAATTGAATCTAAATGCTGTTGCTTCGTTTCATGAACTTATCCATCTGTAATATTCATTATCTTAAATTCTTTCACCTTACTTCCTCATTATAATTTAATTATCATTTTATTCATTGTTAAAATCGTATTCAATCATACGGCTCATAAATACGGCATCAATTTGAACCACGGATTTCCTGGTTTCCGTCCAGTCACTCTAACCCATTCAGCTACCATGGCTAACGTGCCATCCTGACATTAAATTCTCCATTGGACTCGTATATTTCCCCGGTAGACCACTAAGGGCTCTCGCATTCGAGATACACTGTTTGTGGCGACTTACTATCATAAGTACTTAAGTCCCAGGCTTCATCATTTAACTCTTATTATTTTAGTTAATTTAGTTTTCTTGTTGACTCTATCAACAACCTTAGCCTATATACGGCTAGTGTGAAGAAATGATTAATTTTTCATCAATTAACTAAAATAATAAGAGTTAAATCATGAAGCCTGGGACTTAAGTACTTATGATAGTAAGTCGCCACAAATGGTGTATCTCGAATGCGAGAGCCCCTAGTGCGCTACCAGGGAAATGTACGAGTCAAATGGAGAATTTAATGTCAGGACGGCACGTTGGCCATGGTAGCTCAATGGGTTAGAGCGACTGGGCAGAAACCAGGAGATCCGTGGTTCAAATCCCGGCCATGGCATTGAATTTTTCATGTCGACTATCAACAACCTTAGCCTATATACGGCTAGTGTGAAGAAATGATTAATTTCCATCAATTAACACAGACTATTTTTCTACATAGTGTCGATACACAATTTCTCCATTGCATTGGCAACTTTTTGATGCCATTCTTATAGAAAGAAGGATGTGTGTGGAGCCAGTTGCACATGAAATCTTCTGCACCTGCATCATCAAACTGCTGTCCTCCTAGGTCTTGTTTGGCCCAAACAAATGGTAGTCATAGGGCGATAAATCTGGACTGTACAGAGGGTGCTCCAGAGATGGCCAATGTTTTTTCTCCAGTTTTTCCCTGTTAAAGCAGCAGTATGCAACCTCCCATTGTCATGGAGAACTATGACATTTCGGATCAGTTGCCAGCATCACTTGTTGCAATATGCAGCTTTTGCTTCATCCAAAATGCAACAGTAATAAGCTGCAGTAATATTCTTTGTTCATGAAGAAATTTTTATGCACTGATCTTCTTCAATAAGGTCATGAATGGCAACAACATTGTCTGCAGTAATGCTTGTCCACAGTCTCCTCCTATGAGGTTCATTTTCCACAGCTTCTCTTCCCGCCACATATTTTTAGCCCACTCATACACTCACGTCTGTGAAAGTGTTTCTTCCCCAAACTCTGCTTGGAGCCATCTCAAAATTTCTAAGTTAGGTGCCCTCTTTTGCAAGAAATCTAATAATGATGCATTGCACAACAGACATGTGCACCTCTTGCTTACTCATGGCGTACTGATGCAGCCCCAGTTCTCTGCAATGTATGCGTGTGCAACACCCCTTCTCCATATATCCCCACGAACATCCTGACAAAGTTCCTCCACAACATTATTACCAGAGGCAAGAGTTTCTGTTTTTAGCAATTTTTTCAGGATTTTTTGTGAATGTTTTCTTTTTTCGAGAATAATATATTTTTAGCAATAAATGAGAAAATTTCTATTATTTTTAGTGTGCATAGAAAAATTTATGTTTATTACAAATTACATAAATTAACTTTAATTTAACATTCATGTCTTCATAGCAAGAAGCTAGAAGTCATGATGTAGGGTAACTCTAAGCTCTATGGACCCTGGGCTAATTTGAGCATCGTTTCACCCATTTTATTCATTGTCCGATATGACATAACGTTGGAGGACGTAAATTAACAAAAGAAGTCATGAAAAAATGTTAACAATGAAAGCATGATAAAATTTAACACTTAACAAAGCCAATACAGTGACATCATCATGCGCACTGAAATAACAGCTAAGCAGTGCAACAATAAACTGACACCACAGCACCCGGCTGGTCCATCATACTGAGAACTTTGTCGTATGCTAACTGGAAATATTATTTATTGAATAGCACACCATGCACAGCACAAAACTCCTATTATGCTACTAAAGGTACTAAGAAGGTACTAAACTTCTTGAAAGCTACTCTCAGACATTACATTAACATGAAAATATTGTTCCTCAGGGCTTGTTCCGAAATGCCCGAAAGTTAAAAAAAAGAGTACAAACAATACCTCACTGAAAACCACTCAGATTTAGAAGCTCAACTGTTACCATTGCCTGTACTGACACACTGATCTAGCTGGTTTAATTCAATAGTTTACATTGCCAGCTATTCTGATGCAACTGTCAATTTCTTTTCTAAAAAATAAAAGCTTTCAGTTCCTGCAGAAAATCTGTTAAATTATCATTTATGCGATGCCAAGTGCTGCAATATTGTAAAGGTACAGGCAACATTTGTTTCTGAAAATTGCAGACTGATAACAGATCCAATATTAGAATTTCAATTTAAAAAAATAGCTCATCTTTGTTAATTAACTCACTGAGAGCAAATATGTAATAGTAGAGAGTTGTCACTTGGAAACAGAGTAGGTGCACTTGTATATCATATCATGGATCCCAATGTTAGAGAAGCAGTAGAAGAGAATCTAAAAGTTTGCTGCCGTATGACTTTGTCTAAATTGAACTTTATTATGGGAAAAGAAACTGATGACGTAATAACCATAAAAGCTTTAATCATTTGTTTGAACCTTCTAGGCTAGTTACTAAATCAAGTATAGGTGATTTAAATCATGTAATGGCAGCATTTAAACAACTAAATGCATTTAAAACCAGTGGTATTATTTATTCTGATTTGCTTCTTTGTTACAAAGAGCTTTGTGACATATTTGAACAGCAAAGCCATGATATTAACGATTACAGATTAGATGTAGTAACAGCACTCTTGGCATTGAAGGTAAAAGCTGATTCTTACCGCAATTTCTGTGAAAAGTCCCTTCAATGTCTTTGGTTGCCGAGAGTGAGAGTTGTTTCTCTATATTAAACTTAGTTTAAGCAAGACAACTTAGTTGTGACAGACAAAAGAACAAGTATGAAAAGCGAAAATATCAACTTTTTGCATGTTTTAGTTTAGCAATGTCTGATGTGTGATATTTGATTTTATTCACGTTACCTACTATCTGGTGATTTCAAATAAAATATTTTAATTTGGAAAAAAGGGGTTTTAACAGTTGTGCTACTCTAGTTACCTGTTACTTCTCATTTCAGCCACGTCATTACTTATTAATTCTCCCCCAAAATTTTTGCAAAATTAATTGAATTTATGGTAAAATATTCACCACAAAACACCACCAATTAAAATTATTAATGCAAATTTTATACATAATTGTCACCACAAAATCCTGCCTCTGATTATTACAAAGAGCAGCATTTTTTTTAAAACTTCCGTTTATATTTGACGGGCTCGGCCATAAAGCCTGTTAAGTGACAAAACTAGAAATAAAAAATTAGCAATTCAAAGTTTACAAAAATATATTATAAATTTAAAATAATTGCAGGGTAAAAGGACTTTAATACCACAATAAACATGAACAGATACAATCTCTGAGATATTAACATTGTGTTAAGTATTTTTTTCAGAGGAGATAAACCAAGTTTATCATCATAAGGCATAGTGAATTTAGCAAGGTATGGTAATTTAGCATACTTAACAACGTTTACTTAAATGCAATATTTTCTTTTTTTCACATATAATATTGTAGCAATAAGAATATGGTGGCGCACAGTTCCACTTTCTGCTACAGTTTGAAGCAAATATATTGGCGAGCAAAGAGTTCCACTTGGGGCGACGGTTTGAAGCAAATGGTGTTTAGCTCAGGGTAAAGCAATGAGGTTTATCTCCGGGTATGCGTGGATATGTATGAGAAGGATAGTTTTAATGACACTGGAATGCCCATTTCAAACTGGTTTATTGACTGCTTCTTTTTATCAGAACATCAAACTTGAAGTTGCCGACTAAGGGTTACCAATATATCACTGTTCAGAGAGACTGAAGGTGGAATGCTTATTACTCGATAAACTTAATTCATTCTTCACGTACATATGAACCGACAAATATATTCTCTCATCACTTCTGGTCTGCCCTCGACCAAGACAGAAAAATAGGACTGCCCTAATCGGCCTGACGCCGAAGACTGAATGCCCTCACAGCCGCGCATGAGTGTGTAGCTTTCACCTTCTCGAACCCCACCATTCAACCAAAGATTCCCTTTGTGACCACCTTGTCATGCCACTATGAAGGGTCCGAAGAATGAAGTCAAGTGCTATCCCTTAGAATTCTGTTTTTCCCGTGTCTTTTGTTACATGACTCAGCCAACTGTACCTGTTCGTGTCGTAACAAACATACAAGACTCCTTTGAAATCCATTACGATTCTTTATACATTGCATCCCTTAATTTCGGTATCAATATTATGACATTACAAAAAATATAGTGAATACAAAAAAATCAGACTTCATCGCTGAGGTAGTAAGCTTAATATCATTAAGTTTGTGTTTTATTCACTATCACTTAAGTTTTGTCTACACTGCTAGAAGACTTCAGGTTGTAATAATACTGATAGACAGGTGGAATCTACTGAAGATATGACATGATATCTTTAAGCTTACTGGCATCAATAGGTAGAGGATGTGTTAATTTCTGAGGTAAGCCATTTGTAGGAAATGTTTCACTGGAAGGATAACCTCTCTTCTTAGAGATACCCTTGGTGGTTCACCAAAATATTAAGTATGAGGGGGTGTTGTAACGTTTTAATTATCACCCGGTAGTTTTTATGCTAGAGTGATGAAAATTTTTCACTCTCATCATTGATCCCTCAGGACATAATGTCGTTTCAGTGATTTGAGTCCTTTTGTTTTTTACAGTGAGTGCCAGAAGTGACTGAGGTGTAAGATGGAGAAAATTGAGGCTCGTAGTATGATCAAGTTCCTGCATTTGAAGCAAAAAACTGCCCAGGAAATCCATGATGAGATGACGGCTGTTTGTGGAAATGACTGCACATTGTATGACACTATTGTGAGGCAGAAAGGAATTTTCAAACTGGTCACATGTCCTTGACAGATGAGCCAAGAGCTGATAGACCGTCAATGACAGACAATGCTGTCACAGTGAAGTGGAGTGTTTAATACTGGAAGACTGACGAGCAACCATCCAAATGATCATGAATGAGACACATCTTAGTTATGGTATGGTGTGGAAAATTATTCGTGACGAGCTGCACATGTCTAAGGTGTCTGTATGGTGGGTTCCACATTTGCTAACCCCTTTCCAAAAGCAAACATGGCATGACCTTTCAAGACAGATGTTGATGCAGTTGTAACAAGATGAAGCTGATTGTTTTAATCATCTGGTAACCATGGATGAATCCTGGATCTATCAGAATGATCCAGAGACAAAAACCATGAGCATGGAATGGAAACATGCCGATTCTCCCCTCCCAAAAAGGCAATGGTGCAAAAGTCAGCTGCGACGGTCATGCATTCAGTTTTCTGGGATTGTTGTGGAGTCATCCTTACAGATTATCTTGCCAAGGGCCAAACCATCACTGGCAGATACTACTGCAATCTTCTGGACAAGTTACGAGCAGAACTGATTAAGAAATGACGTGGTATGCTCTCCAAAGTTTTCTGGCTGACATTGCACCAGTTCATTCATCTCAAGTTGCAGTTGACAAAACAAGGGAATGTGGCTTTGAGACCTTACAGCATCCGCCTTATTCGCCCGATCTCGCACCAAGTGACTTTTGCTTGTTCCCGGAAAGGAAGAATCCGTTGCATGGTTGTCGATTTGACAACACAAATTATGTCATTAATGAAGTGGAAGAGTGGTTTAAAGCGAATTCTGCAGACTTCTACAATCAAGGTATTCGGAAGTTCAAGAAATGCTGGGAAAAATTTGTAAATCTGGATGCTGCCTACATAGAGGAGAACTAACAAGCATATATCAACACAAACTCTCTATCACATTTTTTAAAGGGTGATAGTTAAAACTTTACGACACTCCCTAGCATATGCAGACAGGGTCATTAGATCATTCACATCTAGTACTAATTTTACAGCAATACTGATAGTAAAAGGAAGGTTTTGTGTCGTTACACAGTAAATCCCATTAAGTAAAACATGTTAATTGTAGTATTTAACATTCTAGATTAATAATGTGGTAATGCAAGTAAAAGCTGTTTAGTGCATTCAGTTAACTGTTCTTCATGAAGGTTAAATGACTTGCAAGTTTTTCTTACTTCTCCTAATTCACATTCACTTTTTTACGTGGAATCAGATGTGCTGCAGACATAATCTGGATCCTTATCACTATCATACCCTTCCCCTCCTAGAAGCCGCAGGACCTTGTCACTGGAAGAGGGGCTTTTGCAATTATGACCTTTCAGGCTGTGCTGACAGTGCCTGTCACCTGTAGGGTCACCCATGTCAGGGTGGCTGCAAGCGAGTTGCCAACAAAGATACGGCTTACCATCCAAAAACCAACCCCAAAAGGTATCTAATAAATAATCCTTCATAGGGTCTCACAGTGCGTAAGCCCAAAGCCAAGGTGGGAAGCATCTTGCCAAGGGCTGCATGACACCAGGGTGAATTGTTATTTCCCCCATACTCATGGGACCAAGACAGAGAACACAGAACAAAAATTTAAAACAGATAAGTCTGGAGAACCCCAGAAGATGAAGAAAAGCAGGAAAAATGGAGATTGAGGAAGGATATCTAATATTCAAGCCTCAACATCTGCTTTCAAACCTGAACAGGGAAGTAGTATTACCAGTCCAACTAAAGAAACTGACATTCAGCATACAGCTTCAGGAATAGACTTCACATGAGGCATAAACTATCTGGTACTCAGTGCAGACAGTTTGCCATAGAGAAGGCTGGGGTAGCTGGGATCCTATAAGACCAAGGAAACCGAGGAAGAATACGACCTGGAAACTGCAATGGCTGGGGAAGAGGATCAGGGCAAGAGAACAAAACCCTTAGGACCACAAGACCAAGCCTCAAGAAGGCTCAGAAAGGAATCACAAAGCACCAAAAGAACCAGGTCTGATGCCAGTACTCCCATCTTCAGTCGGCAATCAAAACAGACCTGTGACCAAATGGCAGCAGAATGCAGAGCAGACAGTAGCAATACCCAGCACTTCTAAACTGATTTTGACTGGGGTAATCTACAGTCAAGCTCTATCATCACTTAAAATGGCTGTTGTTCTGGAAAACTTTCCAGATGAAAAACTGACTAAGGAGCAGTCATGCAATTGCAGCATGCTATTCTGGAGCAAGTATGGCGAGGTGAAGCTGGAGAAGGTCCTCAATTCAAGAATAGCTATGCTGACAAGAGCATAGTGTTCATACTATGTGTAGACGAGTGTTCATACTATGTGTAGAAGAGAAGGCCAAATCTTGGTTGTTGGAAAGGGTGCCAGGCATCAAACTCTGGGAAAGGGCTTCCTTGTAGATCGGAACTGCTAGGGAAATAACCTGCACTACCAGGGTAGTTGCCTGGTTTCCCACTACACTTCTAAAAGACAAGGACCCCAAGAAGCTTCTTAAACTTCTGGAAATCCAAAATCCAGGGCTGAAGACAGAAGAATGTCAAATCATCAGTGGTAAGGCAGAGGAGAAGGGTACTTACCTTAGTCTTGTCCATTGATGAAAATTCACGAAAGAAGCTGAGCCAAATAGGATTTAATCCATACTTTGGCTTTAATCAACTAACCTTCAGAGTGTTGGGGCCAAAGGCAAAACCTGCAGAAGCTGTGGGTAGTGCAAATAAACCTTCAGCACAGAAGAGATGCCTCGGCCTCGCTTCAAAGACTCCTTGCTACAGGGAGAATGATGTAGCCCTGATACAAGAGCCCTGGTTGGTAAAGGGGAGAGTATCCAGACTAGCTAATACCAAAGGTAAGTTAATTTATGATACTAACTCTGGTGATGCAAGAACTTGTGTATTTGTTAAACACGGTCTATAAATGTTCTTACTACACATGTATGAATTCTGTTGTAGGGATATGACTGTAGTAAGATTAGTGTATCATACAGCAGGAGCCAAGAAAGAGGCAGTACTAGCCTCAACTTACCTGCCGTACAATTCTCACTTACTGCCACCCTCAGCTGTACTTGAGGATTTGGTACTCTTCTGCAAGAGACTTAACCTGCAGATTATCATTGGAATGGATGCAAACACCCATAATGAAATGTGGGGGAGCTCCTACACCAACCAAAGAGGTGAGCTATTGCTAGATTTGATTATAACAGCAAATCTAGTGATATTAAACAGAGGGGATGAACCAACCTTTGTAACTCAAGAGACGTAGTGAAGTTATTGACATAGCCCTTGGTTCTCTAAGAATTAGCACCATGGTAGTGCAGTGGTATATGTCTGAAGAACTCTCTCAGACCATAGATACATAATGATGGAAATCATCTCAGATGTTAAGACATCACTGTATCAAAACCCACGGCTTACCAACTGGGGGCAGTACTCTGGAACTTTGAAGGGCATGATGGAGACAATAAAACCCACAATAAGGAACACGTATGACATTGAGGTTGTATCAAAACAGCTTCAAGAGGCTATTATAACCTCCTATCATGACAGCTGTCCACCTATTGATACAACCAACAGCAAGGGCAAAAGCTGGTGGAATAAGGACTTGGGAAAGTTGAAGTATTCCCGGAAATTGTTCAATACAGAAAAAAAACAGGGGAATGAACTGAATATACACAGATCATAACCAGGTTTTCTTCAATGGTAAAGAAGGCCAAAGATGACTCTTGGAGGGGGGCTGTGTCAAGAGACAGATGACATCTGGCAAGGCCAGACTACAGAGGATAATGGCCAAAGAACCATATAGTCCAATAGGAACCTTAAAAGAAAGCCTGATGGAACCCATACTATTACTGGGAGAAAAACCGTGTTGCTGTTAGCACAAGTGCACTTTCCAAATTCAAAGGTAAGCAGATCTGAAGATGAATGTCTCTAACTTCAGGTCTTAACAGTAAGGCATCCAAGGTGGACTGGAGAGTAGCATCGAGGATTTTTTACTACAATAGAATCCTATGGGCTATTAGTTCATTTCTTATAAATCAGCCAGTCCTGTTGGTACATTCCCGGCCCTATTAGAAAATAGGAAGGAACACATCATGCCTATTCTTTGTAGGCTGTTCAGAACCAGTCTGGTCCTTGCGTACATACGTATGGCATGGACGTCTGTAATCTGGATGCAATAATTCTAACCAGGCTAAACCCTTAAGAACTGTAAGTCTATCATCATTTATGTTGAAGATGGAAAAACTTATTGATAAGAATGTGAGGGAAACCTCTTTGGTTATGAGGCCACTACACCCTAATCAGCATTCTTATCAACAAGGGAAATCATGTGAGATACATTAACTTTAAAGAGAGTCGATTAAAGACACTAGACAACACTTACTTTTAAATTTTTCCGGAACTAGTTTCAGAGGCTTTGCCTCTATCATCGGCCGGCTCTCGACTGATTCTCGTTGGTGTAGCTGACGATACCTTGTCACAGGTCTCCTCTGGTGGCGGCTCAAGGAACTTGCTGAACAAATCCTTCTGGGGGATGTCGAAATTGAATACTTTGTTCCTATTTTTTGAAATGAAGATTTGTTCCCATGTGGATAGTTCTTGTTTTCCTGATGTATGTTTCAGTAGTTTTGGTTCTGGATTTATGTTGTGGTTTTTTTCCCAAAAATGTGTGGCAACTGCTGATTTTTCTAATTGTTTATATTTTATGTTTCTAAAGTGTTCCTTTGCTCTTGTTTCTAAATTTCTTTTTGTTTTTCCAATATAAATTTGATACCTCTAGATACCTCTACATTAGCTACATTAGCTGATTAAGAGAATAAAAAACTCACTGAACTATCAAAGCATTGCTCTGGGCACTTTTCTTGACATAGAGGATGCTTTTGATAATGTTACATGGGATAAACGACACCTGCTGCAGGTGGATAAAGACCATGTTGGTATCCAGGAAGATTCACACTGAAGTGGGAGATGATACCGTGCAGGTGGTCACTACCAGGGGTTGCCCACAGGGAGGGGTTTTGTCACCTCCTCTGTGGGATTTGGTGGTGGATGACCTGTTAGTAAACCTGAATAATAGTGGTTTCTATAACCAAGGATATGCCGATGACATAGTCATTCTTATTCAGGGCAAGTTTGTCAGCATTGTATCAGAGCTCATAGGTGAAGCTCTAAAATATATGGAAAAGTGGTGTAGGAAGGCAAACCTTTAGGTGAATCCCTCCAAAACTGCACTTATCCCATTTACATACAGAAGGAAAATGGAGGGATTTAAAGCACCAGTCCTCTTTAATGAACCATTGCAAATGGGATCCAGTGTTAAGTGTCTGGAATTAGTACTGGACAGTAAATTACATTTAAAGGGAGTCGATTAATGACACTAAACAACACTTACTTAGTGTCATTAATCGACTCCCTTTAAATTTATCATAACACTGTTTTCAACACTTCCAAGAAAGGAACTGGACAGTAAACTTATGTGGAATCTGCATTTGCAAAGGGCAAATGGCACTGATGGTAGCCAGACAAATCTTTGGTAAATCAAGGGGTCTCAAACCAAAGTTGATGCTTTGGGTATACAAAGCAGTGGTGAGGCCCATAATCACCTATGGGTCACTGGTGCGGTGGCCTAAGTTAAAGGAAAAATGGGCAGTCAATAAACTCTGCAGTGTTCAGAGGTTAGCATGCCTGTGCATTACAGGAGCAATGAAAAGTACCCCTTCAGCTGCGATGGAAACACTCCTTAATCTACCCCCTGCTGAAATTTATATCAAGGGGAAGGCTAGGTTGGGGGCTTATCGGTTGAACCTAAGCATGAACTGGCATAACCCTACCCTAGAAGGGCATACCAAAATCACTAGTAAAATCTAAAATCTCAAACTTGACATGAGCAGAGATTTTACACTATCAAGATTGAACTTTGACAAACATTTCAATGTCATAATTGAAGGAAGTCAGAGTAACTGGCATTTTCCAAAGGGGAGTCTGGTACGGTATACAGATGGCTCCAAAATGGACAAAGGCTCTGGAGCCGGTATACATGGGGTGGCGCCCAAGTATGATATGTATTTTGCCTTGGTATGACATACTACTATGTTCCAAGCTGAAGTTTATGGAACTGGAACGTGTGCTGGGGTGATCCTGGATATGGGCTACAAGGGTGGCTGCATCTGGATTTTCTCCCATAAAAGCAGAGTTGAAACCACTTGCAAGTTTTCAGATTACTTCTAAGTTAGTCTGCGGATGCCTGACTATCCTCATTGCACAGGCAAAACACAAGGTGATTCTTGGGTGGGTGCCAGGTCATAGGGGGATTGCAGGCAACGAAAAAGCAGATATCCTGGCTAGAAAAGGATCTGCTCAGGCCTTTACTTGACCAGAACCAGTTTTTGGCATCCCGGTAAACTCTTGTCAAAGCGGCCATAGCCAAGTAGATAAAAATTAAATACCAAGAGCAATGATCACAAACAGAGGGATGCAGGCACAGTAAGTGTATGATGAGCAATGTATCTTTATCACTTCCAGAAAGTCTAATCAGAAACAGGACAGCCCAAGTAAACATAATAACAGCGCTTTTGACAGGACACTGTAGACTGAGAAAATACCTTCATACTATGGAAATCTGGAAAGGAGAACCAGTATGTAGGTTTTGTAATGTAGTGGACGAAACAGCCACACATGTTATCTTCGAATGTGAAGTAATAGGTAGGAAAAGATGCAACATACTGGGCGTAGTCAACCAAATGAGCTTCCTATAGATAACTTGGTTAAGAACCTTATAACCTTTATTGAAGAGATAGGTTTATTTAACTAGATAACCATAAAGCAATCAGATAATGCAATAAGCTTAAGTTTCAGTGTTAAGTGCTTAAAAATCCAACTCTTGCTTTAGTTAAGTCCTCAAATTAAGTCCTTCAATTTCATGCAATAACTGATTACCCATTGCATCCTTCATTGATGAGGAGCTTCCATCAAAAAATTCACTACTCTCCATCATTTTGCTTACATTAAACATGTTTTACTTGAATGGAACTACATATGCCAGAAAAGAGTGACATTTCTCATCCTCTATGGAGTGTCTTGTATACTCAATAGTGCATCTAAATCTACATGTCAGATAATGTGTTTTGCATGCAAAAACCCAAATTCTCATGTAACTTAACATGCTAAGCCCTTCATTTGATCTGCCCTCGTATAAACAAGGTGATAAAAATCCTATAGATGCATTAGTCAAGTCCTAATAGCTTTTAAAATTACTGAATCATTTTTATATATATATATATATTTATTTATTTATTTATTTATTTATTTATTTATTTATTTATTTATTTATTTATTTATTTATTAGCTGTATGTCACCATGCCCCATTATTTAAGGATTACATGCATTATATAACTCTCTGATTATGTGTAAGTTGTTATTGACTAATGTACATATTTACAGATTATGTTGTTATATTAACTATAATTGTTCAAGTCTATTTTATTTACAAATTAACCAACGGTTTCAAGAGTTCTTTTATTAGATCGAAGTGGTTTACATGCCAGTTATTTGTGATTTTGATTTCCCCTCGGAAGTCACTGTTGCTGGTCTAATTTGGAGCATTCCCATAGATTGTGATAAACCATCTGATCTCCATTATTTCACATGTAGGTTGGACTATCCAACCTGTAGGGGAAGGTTCAAATTCAATAAATTTGATTAGTTACATTGACGTCACTCTCTATCCACTTTATCACAAATTACAGAGGGCTCCAAAAATCTATACACTGCTTGTTCTTTAATAACTTTGTAATGAATTGAGAAACAAGTCTTAAATTTACTGATGATATGCATCAAAAGTGGACAGTGTACAGCTGAGATTGCTGGATGCAATGAATGAGGATAACCCACATTGATGAAATAAGTGTTGTCAGTGGTTCAGCTATTAACCTTATAAGTAATGGAGCTTTTGCAGACAGGACTGTCTGGTCAGATAAAGCAAAATTCATACTGAAGGGGTTTGTAAACTGACAATTATGGGACTGGGCCCATGTGTACAAAGTTGTAAATTTCCCAGGGCTTAACGTCTGATAGGAATTGTAATCTCGGGGGCTGACTGCACTCTTCTTCTTTGAAGGACAAGTCCCAGTGTGGGCTTAAACATGAAATTCTGCAAATACTGACTTAACCTATGATTAGAGAGCTGCACGGGAACTAGGAGTTATCTGCAACAAGATGATCCACCAGCTCATTGACAGAGTAGTTAATGAAACTGTCCCTGGAATGATAGACTGAAGAGGTGCTGTGAAATACCCAGCGTGGTCCCAAAATCTAAACTTCTACATTTTTACCTCTAGAGTACTTTAAAGGATGTGTATTAAAGTTTCTCACATTGGCTACACTGTGCCAAAACATTGTGCAACAACACTACTGGTTACCTACTATCAGGCTGCTCATGGCACTCTTTGACCACACTGACTGATTGGCTGCTGATGGTGGCCACTTCAAATACCTGAAGTAACTTCAGCAAATCGAACATCAAGCTAGATCTTTGACAAATTTAACTTTTGAATCTCAATTCATTACAATCATTTTAAAGTAGTGTACATATTATTTTGGAACCCTCCGCATTTTTATAAAAAGGTTATTCCTGTATGTGCTTCATGTTAATCTAAACAAAACATAAAATTTCTTCAATCAATTTCCTGAGGTGGTTCCAGCACCAAACCACAGTTTAGTTCTGGTACTGCAAATTGTTTTACCAATCTTGACAGATATTTTCATCATATAGGAATATTAAAAATGTTACACTTCCTAGTTGATAAAATGGTAAAACCCACAGCCTGTACTGTACTGTACTGTACTGTACTGTACTGTATTGTTCTAAATTTCATTAAAATTCCTTTAAAAAAAACAAAGGTTTCTAAGTGCTCTACTATACAAAAATAATGGCAGCAATAGTCATACATCTTTAGAAAACAAGTGGAAAACAAGTAAAAAGCACTCAAATGGTGTGATGGTTCCATGTGGCATACGTTAAAATCTAAAGATAAAGAATTAACAGAAAATACTAACTTAAAATGGGTTTGTGAGAGGAAAAACTGTATGCCTCAACCTCACCTGTGAATTCTGAAGTCATAAATATTGGTGTTAAGGGGAGGCAATGGTGAAATTTCGTCAAAAGTGACAAAAAAACGACATTTTCCATTTTTTGCCTTAAAATTATGTTTAAATATTGTAGTTTCAGAATCTGCCATCAGTTATGCCCTAGCGCCATTTAAAGAGTCACTATGTCATTATTTAAATGCCCATATGCAGGTGGGTGTGGCCATTTATATTGCCTTTACTGGCATTTTGCAAAGAAATTGATGGAATTCTCCGTTTGAACTACGCGGTTTGATTCCATACACTGTGGTAATGTGCAGAGACATCTTCTGGATGTTTGTGAAAGCTACTGAACATACCTGCTTCCGTTTTCATTTATTGTTTTCCACTTTGTTTCCCACTACTTTTGAAAGTAAACAAACATTTCCACATGTGGTGTTTGTGAAGTATGGTTTACATGCAAGTGAAAGTTGTGGATAGCAGCTTATATTAGATTACTATTGTTTAGAATAGGAATAATGCCTGATTTAACAATACATTGCTTTCTTGTTACAACAGTAGGTATATAATTCATACCAGGTTAGGTTAGCAGTACAGGGGCTATTTTGAAGCAGAATATAATTAAACTTTAAGGTTTGCTAGTCATAATAGTAAGTAATAATACTAGAATGCTCTGCTTGAGGTAAATGTTAAGTGAAAACATATTGTAGCCCAAGAGTTACCAGTGATTCTAGTAGGTCACTTTTACTGTAAATAGAAGAATGGTTGATGCATTTCAGGGCATTTTGTAAGGATCATATTTCTATGCATAAGTTTTGTATGATCATGGATATGAAATATTCTACTTACAATTTCCATCTCATAGACAAAAATGAAGAGATTAGTTAGTACTATTCTACTGGAGAGTTGCATCAAAGGAGAAACACAGAATGCTAATGAAAGTTTGCATGGAGGAAATGTCACAAAGAAGTTTTTGTATCAAGAAAGAAATTGCAAATTGCAGTGACTGCAGCTGTTAGTGAGTTTAATATGGGTTATAAAGCTAGTCTAAATGTTAAGCTAAAATCAAGCTAAAAGTTGCAGCAAGCAAAGTAAGCCCTGTTAGCAAGAAAATTAGCAGTATTCAGGATAGGTGAAAGCTAAAACAAAGTGCTCAAAGTTCATTGAGCAAATATAAATATGCCAGGAAGAAGTTAAAAGTGACAAAATTAAAAGAGGATAATAAACTAGCTGAGTAGTCTTCATATAGTGCAGGAGGGTTTTCAAAGATAGAAAAAAATGTTTATATTTAGAGCTTCAAACTAGATTTTTCTTTGTGTCCAATTTTTAGCAATTTTTAATACTGCTAATACTCAGATACTTAAGTTTTCCATGGATCTCTTTAAGTTAAGTTTTGCATATACGTATATTCCTAGATAAGTTTTCAATAACAATTGGTATTTAATAATGATTGGTATTGAAAACAGAAAACTGACAAAAATTCAAGAAAATTCTATCATAATCCTTAAATTTTCTCGTCCAGAACCATTAGTTATGGGCAAATGAATACATACAGTTTTGTAACTATTATCTAAAGGAACCAGAATCCAAAATTTCAATCATTTATAACAAATATTGTACAGAATGTAACATGTTTCCTAATGTAAAGAAATTGCAGCACAAAATTCAGTTTTTTTTAAAGTAAAAACTATTGTAGATAGAAAAATTATAAAAAAAAAGAGCCAAATTAAAGAAAAAGAAGGTAATAAGATAGCTGTAGGGCCTGCATATGATGCGTGGGGACTTCAAAGTAAACAAAGTAGTGTAATTTCTATCTAAATCTTTAAACTCATTTTTTTCCGCTTTCAATTTTTCAACATTTTTCTATCTTCAAAATGCTCCTACTTCTGCAATTCTCAATGAACTTGTATGAAACTTCGCATACATATTCCTAAATAAATGTTTAATAAAAGTTGGTATTTTTGTTGATTTATATTCAATAGTTTATTTATTATTGAATTTTAAATCTCAAAATTGCAAAAACAAAAAATAAGATTTAATATATTATCACCCAATTAACGGAAGGCAGGACCAACTGGCTGCTGGGTAAGGGACAGTAACCTTTCAGACCACGCCTACCCATTTATTTTGTAGCTAACGAGGGGATGGTTGGAAAAAATCACTACCATCTCTTTCCCCTCCCCTTGACGTCTGGAACACGGGATGATTCAGTGAACCGCGAGACTTCCAGAAACAGCCACCTTCCTATAAAAAGGGGCTGCAGTTGGCGAGTCAGTTGAGTTCTTGGCGAGCAGCTGTGAGGAGTGCCATACTAGTGAACGGACTGGAAGACTGTGTACGTGTATCAGAGGAGTTGTACATAATTGTAAGTGTAGAGTGGACCTGTGACAGACGAACTGGCGAATTGTAATTGTGTGTGCTACGTAATTCTGTATAATCAACAAGTGTTCCAACTGTAATTCGGTGGAAATAAAGAACATTTTCAGTTTGTGCAATTGGACTTTAAATTTCACAAACCCACAAAGTCACAACTGGTGTCAGGAAGTGGGACATTACAACGATGGACACGGCATTAGAGAAGATTTTACTGAAAATGGAAGAAATGAAGACGGCTAACGACAACCTCGCCGCAGAGCTGAAAGAAATGAAGATGGCATATGACAACCTCGCTGCAAAAACAGAAGCGGTAAATACCGACCTAGCCGCAAAGTTGGAGACAATGACTGCAATGAAGGCTGAATTAACCACAGAAATGAGAGCAGCGAACGACAGTCTGGCCACGGAAATGAAGGCTGCAAACGAGGCCCTCGCCGAAAAATTTGAAGAGCAATTGACCGGCGTGAGGGATGACGTCACAGAGCTGGGCAAGTGGATGGGTCAAGTGGACGAGCGCATTAACGACCTGGAGGGAAAGGCCGACAATAACATCAAATGCCTCGAAGACCAGGCTAACCGCATTAACAACCTGGAAGGAAAGGCCGACAGCAGCGTCAAGTCCCTGAACGTCATGGTGGAGGACGTCGTCGACAGGAGGTTGAAGGATTTGAAGGCCGACGCACCGGGACGCGACACAACATCGGCGCGCGTCAAACCTCCGAAATATGACGGCGCGTCAACGTTCGAGTCCGCCGCTAGTTCGACACGGTGGCCAGGCATAACAAGTGGTCACCGGAGGAAGAGGCCGCACAGCCAATAGCCAGCCTCCAGGGACGGACCGCAGAAGTCCTAAACGCGGTCCAGACAGCGGCGGCCCCCAAGGATATCTGGGAAGCCCTGGAGAACCGTTTCGGGAACTACCGCCTAGCCGCAGCGTACCGCAGTCAGCTGAAGACAAGGTCGCAACAGCCAGGGGAGACGCTGCAGGAGTTCGCCCTGTCGATTGAGAAGCTGGCTAGCAAGGCCTTGGTTGACCTTCCGCCGGAGTTCGTAACCTGGGAAGCCACCTACGCCTTTGTCGACGGGGTACAAGACACCGAGATACGTCAGCGCCTAATGCTCGGCGACTACACAACCATCCACGAGGCGCTGATGGCAGCATTGAGGATGGAGGCGGCCAAGGTGACGGTTACCCCGAAGTCGAGGACGAGGAGAGTACGCTACACCGGAGACAGAAGACTAGCCGAGGGACGCCGGCGAAGACCTCGTTGCCTGTGTTGGGGATGTGGACAGCCGGGACACCTCGAGAGAGACTGCCCACACCAGGGAGAGCAGCCGGGAAACGAGATAGGGCCATCGTGGCGAAGGGCACGTCGGCGCCATCACCACCATCCCCTCGAGTGACACTGCACGTCGTCAGCCGGTCGATGGATGACAGCCTCATCGCGGATGTTTGGGTGAGAGGGAAACCGTGCCGCGTGCTGGTGGACACCGAGGCAGACGTGACCATCATCAGATCCGACATAGCCAAGGGTTTGCCATCCAGGAAGCCGAGCCGATCATACCAGCTGATGACGGCATCGGGCGACACCTTGTCTGTGGAGAAGGAGGCTCTGCTGAAACTGACCTTGGGACGGAGTGACGTGCGCCTGTGGGTTTTCGTCGCAAAGGTGGCTGAGGAGGTGATTCTGGGACTGGATGTCCTCAGGAGCCACGAGGCGACGGTCGACGTCGGCAGGAAGGTCCTGCGGCTCAACGGAGAAGAGGTTGTACTCCGTCAACCCGAAGAGCGCCTTGAAATCTGCAGGGTGGTTTTGAACGAAGACGTGGTTGTCCCCACAAGGAGCGAGGTGGTGGTGACGGCGCGACTGGAAGGCCAGAGAACCAGGAACATGATGCGGACCAGAAGACGCCTGTACACGGACTATGTGTAGCCAGGGCATTGCTGCCGTGCTGAGAGGTGCCAGTGAGGCTGCTAAATCCAACGGACACCGATCACGAAATCCAGGCCGGGATGGAGTTGGGAACGTACGAGCCCGTGGTGAGCGTAACAGCAATCGACAAGACACAGGAGCCGGTGCCAACGCAACACAGGAGCGCCGTACTAGTGAACGGACTGGAAGACTGTGTATGTGTATCAGAGGAGTTGTGCGTAATTGTGAGTGTAGAGTGGACCTGTGACAGACGAACTGGTGAATTGTAATTGTGTGCGCTACGTAATTCTGTGTAATCGACAAGTGTTCCAACTGTAATTTGGTGGAAATAAAGAACATTTTGAGTTTGTGCAATTGGACTTTTAATTTCACGAACCTACAAAGTCACAATATCCACACATAAAAATTTTTTTTCTCCAAAAATACTTGACACACACTTTTGAAGTATAGCAACTTTTATAACCGATGTACATAGAAACCTGAATCTAAAATTTAAAGTTTCTAAAAGAAAAACTCTATGAATTGGGACTTTTTATATAGCATACAAAAATTACACTATAAAAAGCACTTATATACCTATATACATCTTTTTTTTACTATTTAAGAGAGAAAGATGAATTTTGAAAGCTTAATTAGATTCCCTACACCCACCTAATTACAAAATTTCAAGCAGTTCTGATGTAAACTCTGGATTTTAGCATTTTTCACAATTGCCTAATCTTAAACAGAAAAATAAATTCTGCACTACAGAACTTAAAAGTAAAATGAAGTCAAGATAGCAGCATCATTATTTCATGAATGTTTTGAAGCAATGAAAAATTAAATAAAACAACGCAACCATAAAATGGACAAAACTAAGTTGATCTATGATACTAAGTTAGATGCTATGGAATATTACATTGAGAAGTAAAGCAATATCAGTGAAAGAATATTTAATTATCAGTGGCATACTACAAAGGGAAAGAGAAGTGTTTTTTTTTTACACTATTATCAATGCATTAATGCCTTAGATGTTCATTTGACTTATAATAATATTGATACAGCGGAGATTTCTCTCCAAAAAATCTCAGGCAGCACACAGACTTTACTCCAAAAAAGCACCAGGTAAATGTTAGACTAACAGATCTATTCTGGTTTGCTATACATGCCATTAGGATGATGAAATTGTTCTTGCCTGAATAAATAAAAGGCAAGTATCTATGAAAGAAATAGAATTATCTGGAGCCCCTCAACCTATTTTTGCCAACAACCACCTTAACTGCTCTCAATGGTTCCTTAGGAAAAAGGACTAAGCATTTAAACCGAAAAGGATAATTTGTAGGAGCATGGACCAGGGATGGAAAACTCATCACCTAAAAAGGCAGTTTAACCATCATTCAGGATTTCAGAGAAAAATAACCTTGTGGAGTGTGGAAAGGTAACCTCAGACAGCATTGATATGTAACTAGCAGAACAGAGCTAAGGAAGAAAAACTATGTGAAATTAGGGTCAGATAGGCAGAGTGTAAAAATTATACCTTTTGTAACTGTAATAACCTTATAACTGAGTTAAAATATGACCTGAATAAAGGATGTATTGTAGCTGTAGGATCTATGTACCCTCGACTCATATCAAAACTAGGTGATATGAATTTCTTGTGACTCCAATAACAAATGTGGAGTATTTGCAACAGCAGAAAACTGGCTCAAGGAAAACAGTTTCTTCAAAGTACCAAATTTTACTGCCTACCACATTATGACTACCGATGATTTATCAATGATTTATCAACATTAGGTGATATGAATTTCTTGTGACTCCAATAACAAATGTGGAGTATTTGCAATAGCAGAAAACTGGCTCAAGGAAAACAATTTCTTCAAAGTACCAAATTTTACTGCCCACCACATGACTAAAGAAAATACTAGAGGAAGTATTATATTACTTACCTCAGATAGAATTAAACTCTTAAGAACTACCAGTCTCTAATAAGAAGTTGCTGCTTTCAAAAAGTCAATGAAGTATATATACTCAATACAAGTAGGTAATACTTCAGCCACACAAATTATCATGTTCACATTGATAACTGAAATTAAATATTTGTATCCTACATAGTGCATGAGATTAATGACCATAAATGTTCTTTTAATAGACATAGAACATCATTGTTATGCATTAAAGGATAATTACTACCAGAATACCAACTGGAAAATATATCAGACTGATCACTGAAACTTATTCACACAAAATAGTGGATTTAACTGCCCCACAGCAAGTGACCTCAATGAATGTTGCAATTCAATCTTCTAGTTTATAAAAAACAGTTCTCATCCCTCTTTCACGAGCATAACAATCTTGTATTGATTAAATTAGGGCATAAACTATTGGTCAATATAATTTTCTAGCCTTAGTTACAAAAATTTATTGTACAGTAAAACAAAATGCATAAATCCATCTACATTATGAATAGATTTGTATAAAAAGTGTGCAAATGAGGTAACTAAAATGAAAAAGAAAACCTCTGAAAGCCTACTACTCTATTGAATTAACTCATATAATCCAAAATAGCTTGGGTTACAATAAGATAAATGAATCCTTGCCCAATGCAACCAAATAGAGAAAATAAGTAGATACATGCATATTTAAGGGCATTCATCTGTGTGGTCATCAGCGCCTGAGAAAATAAGTGACCACCACAAAATGTAAATAATTTAAAAGTATGTTAAAGGTTTAGCCAGTATTTTGTTAACATAGCTGGTAAGTTAGTAACAAAGTGTACACCTACACATTACTCTTTCCCACAGTCACTTTGTAGTAAATAGAATTCTCCTATCTCCTACAGATGTGGTATTAAAAATCATTTCCAGAACAAACAAAAACCATAGGTAAAACAATTTCTTGCTAAATAACCTGATAAAAAATGAAGGTTTGTTTTACTTCCATACATAATATCTTGTATTAACCTGTCTATTCGTATGGGTTCAGTACCTAACAGATATAAAAGCTTAAGATGAAAATTAATCATTTTCCCACACTAGTCATGTGTAGGTGATGATTTAAATAGGTAGAGTCAGATGTCTTGAGTCATAATGGCTAATACAATTTCCTTATTTGAGTTAAAACTGCCAAAAGTTCCAAACACTGTATGAAGCTGCAAAATGCATGTAAACATTTCAGGTGGGATCTGAAATCTGTGATGATATATGTACAAGAACCTCAGCCTGTAAGATAATACTGGCCAAATAGTATTATCATGGTTGCTTCACCACTGTCAGGTTCAAATTCTTTGTATAAAGTTCAAAATTTTAATTCACCTAACATAAGTCTATACAAAACAATAATCACCAAGTTACAACATGCAAGAAGGGCTTTCCAACAACATATCCAAATCTGCATTGATGAAGGGGGTCATCAGTTTGAACATTTACTTTGTTGAAAAAACTATTTGTAATTGTTAAATTTTAGATGAGTCGCATTTTTTAACACATCTGCTTCACTTTCGTAAGTGAAGCAGATGTGTTAAAAAATGCGACTCATCTAAAATTTAATAATTTTTCGCTTCACTGTGGTGTTCCAATACAGTTGAATCTCGATATATTTGTAATTGGTTTTTTGACATTTCGTAACTTACATTTTTATATTAATGAGGGACTAGTTTTGGAAGCCATTGCCTCCATTTTCAACCTTTATCCAACTAACGTCTTTTGTTGTCTGCTCTCTTCTCTCTGGCAGTGGAACTATAAACTTCTTAGTCATAATTCATTGCTCGGTTCTTATTTCTCCATATATGTTTTCCCATGTTG